>ONZH01000386.1:0-19072 GCA_900303285.1 Rhinella marina
CCCTCCTCTTTCAAACACTCTGTTATAGCCCCACTATTAAAAAAAAATTTCTTGACCCGACCTGTGCGGCTAACTACCAATCTGTTTCCAACCTCCCCTTCATCTCTAAGCTCCTTGAATGTCTTGTCTACTCTCGCTTAATAAGCTATCTCTCTGCAAACTCTCTTCTTGACCCCTTACAATCTGCCTTTCTCCCTCTTTACTCTACAGAAACTGCCCTTACTAAAGTGTCTAACAATCTCCTAACAGCAAAAAGAAGTGGTGATTATTCCCTACTGATTCTTCTGGATCTCTCTGCAGCGTTTGATACAGTAGACCATAAACTCCTCCTCACAATGCTCCACTCAATTGGCCTTAAAGACACTGCTCTCTCCTGGTTCTCTTCCTATCTCTCTGGCCGCTCCTTTAGTGTATCATTCACTGGCTCTTCTTCTTCTCTTCTCCCTCTTGATGCTGGCATTCCTCAGGGCTTAGTACTAGGTCCTCTACTCTTCTCCCTCTATACAGCTCCCATCGGACACACTATCAGTAGATTTGGCTTTCGGTACCATCTCTATGTTGATGACACCCAACTATACACTTCATCCCCTGTAATCACCCCTGCTTTACTCCAAAACAGCAGTAATTGTCTGGCAGCTGTCTCTAACATCATGTCCTCTCTGTATATAAAACTAAACCACTCTAAAACTGAACTTCTTGTCTTTCCCCCATCTACTAACCCACCTAAACTTGATATTTCAATTTCGGTCTGTGGTACTATCATAACTCCTGTGCAACGTGCCCGCTGTCTTGGGGCCACATTTGACTCTGATCTTTCCTTTGTTCCCCATATTCAATCACTTACATGCTCTTGTCATCTGCACCTATTGCCAGAATCCACCAGAATCTTACAGTGGAAACGGCAAAAACTCTTGTTGTTGCCTTGATTCATTTTCGTCTTGACTACTGCAATGCATTACTAATTGGTCTCCCCTCGCTAAACACTACCCCCTTCAGTCTGTGCTAAATACTGCAGCGAGGCTCATCTGACCATCCACCCGCTACACTGATGCTACTAGTCTATGCCAGTCATTTCACTGGTTGCCCATCCACCACAGAATACAGTTCAAACTTCTCACTCACCCACAAAGCTCTCCACAGTGCGGCACCTCCATACATCTCCTCCCTCATCTCCATCTACCACCCTACTCGTGCTCTCCATTCTGGTAGTGACCTAAGATTAATATCCTCCATAATTCGTACCTCTCACTCCCATCTTCAAGACTTTTCTCAAGCTGCACCTACTCTCTGGAATACTCTGCCAGAATATTATGTCAATTCACAACTTCCCTACCTTCAAACGTGCCTTAAAAACACATCTTTTCAGTCAGGCTTATCAAGCTTCCTAAAATGACCTTTCCCCGACTAAACCTCTCCCCCACCAACTCCTCTGGCCTGAACTCGATCCTCTAACAGCCCCAAACCCAAAGGAGATTGACCGGCACCACACCTTTCAGTACAATAATGGCTCGAATACTACTTATCACAATCAACTACCTTATGTGTCACCCCCAATTCCTCATAGATTGTGAGCTCTTGTGAGCAGGGCCCTCAATCCTAGTGTTTCATTTGTATATTAGCCAGTTACTTCTGTTTTGTACATGTACCCTATGATTTTGTAAAGCGCTGCAGAATATGGTGACGCTATATAAATAAATATTATTATTATTATTATTAAAGAGGTATGGACTCGTGGGACAGGAATGTAATATCGCCACTATACAAGGTGTTGGTGCGGCCTCAACTGGAATACGCAGTTCAGTTCTTGGCACCAGTCCATAAAAAGGATGCCCTGGAGTTAGAAAAAGTACAGAGGAGAGCTACTAAACTCATAAAGGGCCTGGAAGATCTCAGTTATGAGAAAAGATTAATTGAATTTGTTTAGCCTTGAAAAAAGACGTCTAAGGGGGAACATGATTAACCTGTACAAATATATAAACATAAGAGGCGACAAGCGTTCTTCACAGTAAGATCTGTGAATCTCAGGAATAGCCTGCCACAGGAGTTGGTCACAGCAAATACAGTAGATGGCTTTAAAAAAGAATTTGAGTCGAGAATAAACCTACTTTTACTTTCACTTTCAGCTGCGTTCACTGCATGCCTATTTCTAACAGTGATATCTTACCATGTGTAATTAATTTAATGCACTATATATACCCCAAAATGGTTCCTTAAAAAACTTACAGCTTGTTCTGCAAAATAAAAAAAAATTAAAAAATAAAAAGGGAAAATTATAATGTTCTGACTTCTGGAACATGAAAAAGGGGAACATGGTCCTTAAGGCTAAAATTAATTATGCCACTAAGGTATTAAAAATGCAGTTGTGTCCCCTGAGTTGCATGCTAACAAGATTTACTTCAGGCACTTATTAAAAATCTACAATAAAAAAGTGACATTTTTGGGTGGGTTTTTGCCAATTTTAATGTGACTGTGAGGAGGTTAAAAACAAGACACCTTGGGCGAATGCCCCAGGGCCTCCACCATTAGGGAAGACATAAGGGCCTTCACTAGAACTTGCTGGTTTGTTACCTACAGAGGCTGGCATGAGGAAGTATCAGTTAAGGCGTACAACATGCTATAGATCCCTGCACAACTTGTGTGGATGCACAGGCAGACAGTGGCAAGCATCTCAGTGTCAGTTCTGCCCTCTCTTCTCCCCTCCTCTTTGTAGCAATGTGATGTGCATGCAGGAAGAAGGTGAAAGCCTACTGCACACTACATAGATGGAAGTTTCAGACTAGGCGGCAGTCAAGACGGCTCCTATATTCAATGACAGTGATTGTGGGCAGTAAGTCACCAGTCTCCCTCCCTTAACTGGTAAACTGTGGGGTTGTTTCTGAAGCTACTGCCTGCCTATTTTCTGTACAGAAAAGCGGTATAAGAAAAGAGAAGGAGGAGGTTAATTAATTTTCCAGGGACAAATATCCCTTAAAAGATAAAGAAACCACAGGCGCCACTGGGAAAGAATCCAATAGTGAAAAAGTGAGAAAAGGATTGAACTGGAACAAAGAGAAATGTAGGGGGAAGGCTGCTAAATGAAGTGTTGGTGAAGACCACACAGCAAATAAATATAAATGATAGGTATGAATATAAACGGAATACAGTTTTTTTTTGTTATATTGTTAACATTTCACCAGGCGTATTTCGTCCGTTTATTCAAAAGACCAAAAACAGAAAAGTGCCAGTCCCTCTAATTCTATTTTAAGATGTGAATTTTATAAAGGACTAGCAGAAAGACCTGGCTTCGCCTGGGTATATTTCATCTATTTATTTAATGTTTCTGTGTGTCGTTGCAGAGAGAAAGTCAATGCAGCTGACAGAAATTGATTTTTACCTTCATTTTTTCAATCCCTATTGGCTGCGGAGTGGGAGGGGGCGTGGTTTAATGGGACACAGGGAGGGGGGTTAAGTCCTTCATTTCAGGGTGGCCTGAATTATAGGTTAATGCCATGGTAATTTGAGGAAAAAAAAGCAGTGGAAAAAAACATTGCTTTGCGCGGGTATATTTAATCTATTTCATTTAATGTTTCTGTGTGTCGTTGCAGAGAGAAAGTCATCCTCCCTCCCATCCCTGCAGCTGACAGATGTTGATTTTTACCTTCAATTGTTCAATCTCCATTGGCTGCGGAGCGGGAGGGGTCATGGCCTGACTGAGTCGGGGGCGTGACGTTGCAAGACCTGGGGCGGGGTTTTAAGTCCTTCTTTTGATGGTGGCCAGAATTACAGGTCGATGCCATGGTAATTTATGAGGACACGCCATGGGTAACAGTGGAAGAAACCATTGCTTTGCACGGGTATATTTAATCTATTTCATTTAATGTTTCTGTATGTTGTTGCAGAAAGAAATCCAACTTCCCTCCCACCCCTGCAGCTGACAGAAGTTGATTTTTACCTTCATTTTATCAATCCCCGTTGGCTGCAGAGTGGGAGGGGGCGTGGCCTGACAGAGTCGGAGCGTGGTTTCCCGAGATCTGGGGCGGGGGTCAGAGTGTCATGAATTACAGGTCGATGACCTGGTAATTTATGGGGACCCGCAATGGGTAGCAGTGGAAAAAAAACATCTTTTATTAGTACTGAATGGTCGTAGTCTGAAATTAGTCAATTTCATCTACGATTTTTGTGTGTCGTTGCAGAGAGAAATTCACCCTCCCACCCCTGCAGCTGATTTTTTTTCAATCCCTGTTGCCTGCGGAGTGGGAGGGGGCGTGGCCTGGCAGAGTTGGGGGCCTGGCTTAGCAAGATGCTTCGAACGGTTGTAGTCTGAAATTAGTCTATTTCATCTAAAATTTTGTGTGTCATTGCAGAGAGAAATTCACCCTCCCACCCCTGCAGCTGACAGAAGTTTATTTTTCCCTTCATTCTTTCAATCCCTGTTGGCTGCGGAGTGGGAGGGGGCATGACCTGACAGAGTTGGGGGTGTGGCTTAGCAAAGCGCTTCGCATAGGTGATTTAATATATTTCATTTAATGTTTCTGTGTCGTTGCAGAATGGCTGCAGAGTGGGAGGGGGCGTGGCCTTACAGAGTTGGGGCGTGGCTTAGCAAAGCGCTTCGCATAGGTGATTTAATCTATTTCATTTAATGTTTCTGTGTGTCGCTGCAGAATGGCTGCAGAGTGGGAGGGGAAGTGGTCTGACAGAGTTGGGGGCGTGACTTAGCAAGACGATTCGAACAGTTGTAGTCTATAATTAGTCTATTTTATCTAAAATTTTTGTGTGTCGTTGCAGAGAGAAATTCACCCTCCCACCCCTGCAGCAAACAGAAGTTTATTTTTACCTTTATTTTTTCAATCCCCGTTGGCTGCGGAGTGGGAGCGGGCGTGACCTGACAGAGTCGGGGGCGTGGATTAGCAAGACGCTTCACATGGGTGTATTTAATCTATTTCATTTAATGTTTCTGTGTGTCGTTGCAGAAAGAAAGTCAACCTCCCACCCATCCCTGCAGCTGACAGAAGTTGATTTTTACCTTTATTTTTTCAATCCCTGTTGGCTGCGGAGTGGCAGGGGGCGTGGCCTTACAGAGTCGGGGCGTGGCTTAGCAAAGCGCTTGGCATAGGTGCATTTAATCTATTTCATTTAATGTTTCTGTGTGTCGTTGCAGAATGGCTGCGGAGTGAGAGGGGGCGTGGCCTGACAGACGGGGCCTGGCTTAGCAAGAGGCTTCGAACGGTTGTAGTCTATAATCAGTCTATTTCATCTAAAATTTTTGTGTGTCGTTGCAGAGAGAAACTCACCCTCCCACCCCTGCAGCAAACAGAAGTTTATTTTTACCTTCATTTTTTAAATTCCCATTGGCTGCGGAGTGGGAGGGGGCGTGACCTGACAGAGTCGGGGGCGTGGATTAGCAAGACGCTTCGCATGGGTGGATTTAATCTATTTTATTTAATGTTTGTGTGTGTTGTTGCAGAAAGAAAGTCAACCTCCCACCCATCCCTGCAGCTGACAGAAGTTGATTTTTACCTTTATTTTTTCAATCTCTGTTGGCTGCGGAGTGAAAGGGGGTGTGGCCTGACATAGTTGGGGGTGTGGCTTAGTGAGACCTGGGGCGGGGGTTTTAAGTACTTCTTTTAGGGTGGCCTGAATTAAAGGTCAATACTATGCTTATTTATGAGCCCACGCAATAGGCAGCAGTGGAGCAAAACATCTTTTATTACTACTGAACTGTAGTAATAGAAAAAACATCAGTTATATTTATGGTAACCGGAATACCTTTAACAGTGTCAGTAAATAGAAATGGATGAGATCCTCAGCTGCTGATAATTACCTGGTTGTTATGGAAACCTGCCCTCCCTGTGCCTTTGCAGAGAATGGCAGTTGGAGTTTAAAACCAAAGCTCCCAGTTGTTGGCTAATGGAGATCATATTTTGGGAATATCTCGGGAACGGTACGTCCTAGAGAGATGAGACCTGGTCTAAAACCTTCCCGGACACCTGATGTACCTGTGTGCCGAATTTGGTGAAAATCGGTCCAGTAGTTTGGTCGCGCATAGAGAACAGACAGACAGACAGACAGACAGACAGACAGAAACTCATTTTTATATTATTAAGAGATATTGCAAGACACAGTGAATTTACACCACCGCTGAAATAAAGATAATTAGGAAACCGACTTTCAGCCAATTCTATGAATAGGTAGATAACCAGGTAAGTAAGTGGAACAAGTAGTAAATAGTTACCCACACCTACAAGATCTGTTTGAACATAAAATGTCGCTTTAGAGTATATAAAATATAGACTCCCAATTAGTCAAAATCATCCAATGAATGTTGGCAATAAAATAATATTGTATGGGGGGTTTATCTGCAGGATAAACTCAAGACACCTGCAAAATTTTAATCGGTGTCAGGATCGCACATAGTATAGTGAAGACTGATGGCAGCACACTGGAGGCTTCTGGTCAATCCTTTTATTGAAGACAATATTCTGGGTCAATGCGTTTTGGGGGCTGAATAATTCCCCCTTTCTCAGGAGCAATAACATGCAAACAAGAAAACCTTCTGCTGCCAGCAGTCTTCACTATACTATGTGCGATCCTGGCCAGGGGGGTTAAAATCTTGCAGGTGTCTTGAGTTTATCTTGCAGATAAACCCCCCAGTAAAGTGAGTGCATACCATATCATTTTATTACCAACATTCATTGGATGATTTTGACTAATTGGGAACCTATATTTTATATACCCTAAAGCAACATTTTATGTTCAAACTGATCTTGTAGGTGCTGGTAACTATTTACTACTTGTTCCACTTCCCTGGTTATCTACCTAATATTAGAATTGGATGAAAATCAATTTCCTAATTATCTTTATTACAGTGGTGGTGTAAATTCACTGTGTCTTGCAATATATCTTAATAATATAAAAATGAGTTTCTGTCTGTCTGTCTGTCTGTTCTCTATGCGTGACCAAACTACTGGACCGATTTTCACCAAATTCGGCACACAGGTACATCAGGTGTCCGGAAAGGTTTTAGACCAGGTCTCATCTCTCTAGGACATACCGTTCCTGAGATATTCCCAAAATATGATCTCCATTAGCCAACATTACAACTGGGAACTTTGGTTTTAAACTCCAACTGCCATTCTCTGCAAAGGCACACACAGGGAGGGCAGGTTTCCATAACAACCAGGTAATTATCAGCAGCTGAGGATCTCATCCATTTCTATTCACTGACACTGTTAAAGGTATTCCGGTTACCATAAATATAACTTATGTGTTTTTCTATTACTACAGTTCAGTAGTAATAAAAGATGTTTTCCTCCACTGCTGCCTATTGCGTGGGCTCATAAATAAGCATGGTATTGACCTTTAATTCAGGCCACCCTAAAAGAAGTACTTAAAACCCCCGCCCCAGGTCTCACTAAGCCACACCCCCAACTCTGTCAGGCCACACCCCCTTTCACTCCGCAGCCAACAGAGATTGAAAAAATAAAGGTACAAATCAACTTCTGTCAGCTGCAGGGATGGGTGGGAGGTTGACTTTCTTTCTCCAACAACACACACAAACATTAAATAAAATAGATTAAATACACCCATGCGAAGCGTCTTGCTAATCCACGCCCCCGACTCTGTCAGGTCACGCCCCCTCCCACTCCGCAGCCAATGGGAATTTAAAAAATGAAGGTAAAAATAAACTTCTGTTTGCTGCTGGGGTGGGAGGGTGAATTTCTCTCTGCAACGACACACAAAAATTTTAGATGAAATAGACTAATTATAGATTACAACCGTTCGAAGCCTTTTGCTAAGCCACGCCCCGTCTCTGTAAGGCCACGCCCCCTCTCACTCCGCAGCCATTCTGCAACGACACACAGAAACATTAAATGAAATAGATTAAATGCACCTATGCGAAGCGCTTTGCTAAGCCACGCCCTGACTCTGTAAGGCCACGCCCCCTCCCACTCCGCAGCCAACAGGGATTGAAAAAATAAAGGTAAAAATCAACTTCTGTCAGCTGCAGGGATGGGTGGGAGGTTGACTTTCTCTCTGCAACGACACACAGAAACATTAAATGAAATAGATTAAATACACCCATGTGAAGCGTCTTGCTAATCCACGCCCCCGACTCTGTCAGGTCACGCCCCCTCCCACTCCGCAGCCAACAGGGATTGAAAAAATAAAGGTAAAAATAAACTTCTGTTTGCTGCAGGGGTGGGAGGGTGAATTTCTCTCTGCAACGACACACAAAAATTTTAGATAAAATAGACTAATTATAGACTACAACTGTTCGAATCGTCTTGCTAAGTCACGCCCCCAACTCTGTCAGACCACTTCCCCTCCCACTCTGCAGCCATTCTGCAACGACACACAGAAACATTAAATGAAATAGATTAAATCACCTATGCGAAGCGCTTTGCTAAGCCACACCCCCAACTCTGTAAGGCCACGCCCCCTCCCACTCCGCAGCCAACAGGAATTGAAAGAATGAAGGGAAAAATAAATTTCTGTCAGCTGCAGGGGTGGGAGGGTGAATTTCTCTCTCTGCAATGACGCACAAAATTTTAGATGAAATAGACTAATTTCAGACTACAACCGTTCGAAGCATCTTTATAATCCACACCCCCAACTCTGCCAGGCCACGCCCCCTCCCACTCCGCAGGCAACCGGGATTGAAAAAAATCAGCTGCAGGGGTTGGAGGGTGAATTTCTCTCTGCAACGACACACAAAAATCTTAGATGAAATTGACTAATTTTAGACTACGACCATTCAGTACTAATAAAAGATGTTTTTTTCCACTGCTACCCATTGCGGGTCCTCATAAATTACCATGTCATCGACCTGTAATTCATGCCACTCTGACCCCCGCCCCAGATCTCGGGAAACCACGCTCCGACTCTGTCAGGCCACGCCCCCTCCCACTCCGCAGCCAACGGGGATTGAAAAAATGAAGGTAAAAATCAACTTCTGTCAGCTGCAGGGGTGGGAGGGAAGTTGGATTTCTTTCTGCAACAACATACAGAAACATTAAATGAAATAGATTAAATATACCCGTGCAAAGCAATGTTTTCTTCCACTGTTTCCCATGGCGTGTTCTCATAAATTACCATGGCATCGACCTGTAATTCTGGCCACCATCAAAAGAAGGACTTAAAACCCCGCCCCAGGTCTTGCAACGTCACGCCCCCCGACTCAGTCAGGCCATGACCCCTCCCACTCCGCAGCCAATGGAGATTGAACAATTGAAGGTAAAAATCAACATCTGTCAGCTGCAGGGATGGGAGGGAGGATGACTTTCTCTCTGCAACGACACACAGAAACATTAAATAAAATAGATTAAATATACCCGCGCAAAGCAATGTTTTCTTCCACTGCTACCCATTGTGTTTCCTCAAATTACCATGGCATTAACCTATAATTCAGGCCACCCTGAAATGAAGGACTTAACCCCCCCCCCGTGTCCCATTAAACCACACCCCCTCCCACTCCGCAGCCAATAGGAATTGAAAAAATGAAGGTAAAAATCAATTTCTGTCAGCTGCATTGACTTTCTCTCTGCAATGACACACAGAAACATTAAATAAATAGATGAAATATACCCAGGCGAAGCCAGGTCTTTCAGCTAGTCCTTTATAAAATTCGCATCTCAAATAGAATTAGAGGGATTGGCGCTTTTCTGTTTTTTGTCTTTTGAATACTCAGAAGAAATACACCTGGTGAAATGTTATTAACAGTATAACAAAAAAAACACCATAGTCCGTTTATACCTATCATTTATATTCTGTACAGGCAGAAGTCTGTTTTCTGACTTGTATCATCCACCTTGCCCACACCAAAACAAGATAGCAAGGGCTCTGTGAGGCAAGTGGGACATACAACCTATAAGAGGTAATGTAGAGGAAGGGACACTTCAAACTTGTCTCTCCCCTGCCACCTTCTGTCTCCTCATGCTCCCTCACATATCCCATGCCCACCTACTTTTCCAGACTCTACAGCACCCTTGCAGGTTGTGGCTTACCTACCCACACCCCTGCTTCTTTAAATTCCCCTGACCTCTTACACACCCACAAAGCCCTACCACCTAGTGTCTCACTTACCTCTAAAAGAGTCCCTGGCCACTTATTGTCTTCCATATGCCTCTCAGAGCCGAACATCTCATTCATTCCCTAGAACCCCCTTGCAACCCACCCACTTTCCGTTCCTTTACCTTTTCATGCCCCACACAGCATATTCACCTAGTGTCCCCCTTGCTGTGCCAGAGGTCCTGCCCACCTAAGGCATCCCGCATGTCTCACCACAGAACACCTGCCTGGTTGTATAATTTCCTTGAACCCTCCTCTTTCTTTGCCTCTTCCCCTTTCCCAATTCCTCTACTTCCTCAAAAAAAAGCCTTGCTACTACATGTTTCCCAAAAAATTTTCCCAAATTTCTACCGACACATCTCCGCCTGACTGTGGACTCGCAACATCATTTTCACTTGGCTGTGGACCATCTGGAGCATTTACATTAGACATTAATAAATTGGGCACATTTTATATCTCCTCTTAGCAAATCATCCAAGGACCTAATACATTTTGCTGAATTCTGACAGATTTTAATACATATAGTAAATCTCCCCCAGTTGCTATATTTCTATATATTTCTATTCTATACATAATACAATATGGAATATATTATAGTAGGAGCAATGTGTTGAAGCCCTGAGTACACATACTGGAATGCTTACTGCTGGTTTAGTACCTCTGCAAAGTATTAACTAATATCTAAAGAGTTAATGCAACGTTCTTAAGTTAAATGTTGCGATTTATTGTATTTTATGTGAACTTAATATCAATATATTGTAAAACAAATGGTTAACCAATTGGCAGACTGTGTTTAAGTTGCTAGGTGGTGGACTGGTTCAGCCCCCTGGTTAGGAGTTCAGTAGAGAGAAGCTACAGGAGATAAATGTGTGCTGAGAGCTCCTGCATGGATTAAGCCCAAGCTCAGAGAACCCCTGGCTATGAGTCTACAGCAGCCAGAGAAGAAACAATGCTACCAAAGTATCTCTAAAGGAAGAGACTAGACATCGTAGAAGGTCTAGAACCCACAAAGCCATGCATTGAATTTAGCAAGGTATTGTGCATGTTTACGACAGAAAGACTTTGCTGCTGTGGAGACAAAGTACTGCTAAAGCATCCCCCCATATGGATTAGCCACCCATATCTAAATTTCCACACCATTCAGTCCTGGAAATGCAGAAGAGGTTTATAAATACCTAATTGCATGCCTGTGGTTCTGCTGAGAGGCTACATAGAGGTCTTTAGCGCGAGAGAGAGAGAGAGAGAGAGAGGGAGAGTACTTTAACTACCATCATTATTATTTCTACACTGCTACTAAAAGAAGATTTAATTGTGATCTACCTTGGAACTGTGCCTTTTGCTGCTATATGTACTACTTTATCCCTCTCTTTAATTCAGTAAAGAAGGACTTTATTTATTGTAATCCATTGGCCTTTTAAATAGTCTCCATTTGCTGGTCCCTGCATCCACACTCCTGCCTTGCACCCAGCCAAACGTACTTCATCAAGGGCACCCAAGTTTCACCAGGCAGGAGTCCCAATACCATGGAATACCCCAAAGTAATAAAGGGTGGGCCAGCCAGAGGTCTGCCACAGTGAACTGTGATTTCTACTAGCTCTCTCAGGGCCACAACCACTACTCACATCCTTTCTGCCCTGCGCCTCCCCTCTGGGTGACTAAATTATTTTGTTTTTACGAACAGGGTCCTATGCTCTCTGTCCTATCTAGTTTCCTTAAAGAGATTTTATTGTGCTTAAGATGGTCAAAAGTGTATGTTTTGTGAATTTACTGCCCACACTGTATTGCGAGTTTTCTCACTTATCCTGCGTGCTGTCAGCAAATTGAACCATGACCTAAGCCACAACTGACCCACCACTACTTGAATTGAAGCTGCACTATCAGTGCTGTAACTCCAACTCATCAAGTGGAAGAATCTTGTAGACTATTCCCTGCACAGAGCTGGAGAAGACGTACCTTTCTGAGCTCTTCACTTCTGGTGTACATGCCACTGCTAGTTTGACCAACTTTATCGAAAGTAGACAAGTTGTGTACTCTAGACAAGCCTGTTGTTGAAGATCTACCATCCAAAGAACCATCGGATGAAGTGGATGGAAAGAAAACTACACAAAAGAGACAAGATGGCAGGAAGATGCCAACCTGACCGGGCTGGACTGATGTGTTATGATGAGCCTGAACTCCTAGCTAAAATGGAAGAGCTCCGTGTAGCCCTGGAAGAGACCTGGCCCTTGAGACCATCTACCTGGCCCACACCAGATATAGTGCAGAGACAATGGCCTAACTACCACCATGCCACCTGGCTTAGGAGAGATACCATTGTGCTACCTCCTGTAGGCCGAAGCCAGCACCTTCAGACCGTGGACCTAAACCACCTCAGGCTGCAAAGTTAAAGATGCCAAGGAGCCCAGATCTTAAGTTAAGAGACTGGCCTTGTTTTCCTAGGTGGGTGTTCTTGGCTGTACTAAGCCTACCCTAGAGACTCTACCTAAAAAAAGGTACCCTATCTTAAAGCCCAGTTGTACATGCTGCACTTCCTTTCCATTCTCAGCTTAAAGGGAGTTTTTCACCAATGTAACTAAGAGCACTGTCCCATAGAAGATTGCAAACACATCCCAGACATACCTGTGTGCACTTTGTGTCTGTTTTACATGTCCAGGAAAAGCACTTTTATTCTGCAGGAAAACAGCTCCCAAATGCCCAGCTCTGCTGCTGCAAGTGCCCAAAGCAAACCTCCTCTTCAGTCTGGTTTGCTTTGGGCAGTTGCCAAGTCTGAAGAGTCTGGAGAGAAAGCTGTTTTTACTTTCACTTTCAGCTGGGCACTTGGGAGCTGTCTTCCAGCAGAATAAAAGTGCTTTTTATGAACATGGAATCCAGACACACAGTGCACACAGGTATGTTTGGCATGTGTTTGCAATCTTCTGTGGGACACTGCTGTTAGTTATATAGGTGAAAATGAAGTGACAGACTCTCTTTAAAACAAAGACCTGAAGTTATGCAATGTTGAAGCAATCTGCCCAGTGAAAAGATTCTAATGGATCAGAGCTCTCTGTGATTTCTTTTGTAATGTTCAGGTATTGCACCGAGGGGAAAAAAATTCTAATTTACAAGAGTTCTCTGTATTTTTGGCAACATTTAAGCATGATACTCAGAGGAAAGACTTTATGCTACAATGAGATTTATTCCTAACTTGTTCTAATGTGTTACTTCAATGTATCTAAGCCCCAAATACCTTACTGTTGATCTTACAGTATGAAATTGAACATATCTAATCCCCTTGTATCTTATTACATTTAATAAAACAGAAAGGAGACAGGGATAAGCATAACAAACATGCGCTCACCAGAAGGTGAATAATATGGACATATTATACTGGTCAGTGCTCTAAGGTCGCCAGTGTGCTGTACAACTGGAAGAAGTAGCTGCTGCTACCAAACTATCTGGTTCTGAAGGACGGGTCCAAATTAAAGATAAGTAAGTTGCTAAAAAAAGTTTCCAGGGCACTGCTGCTTCTTATGAAAGGGGTATTCATTAAAACAAAAATATATAGAACACACTACAGAGCTTGTACAAATTTTTCTTAAGAAGCAAAAGCGCACTGGAAACTATATTTTTTAGCTATTTACTTATTACATTTTATTACATTCTAATTTTGCAGAATTTTCCCACACCTGCTTAAAGTGAGAGATGTTTTTGTTTCCCTTTAAATCACCACTAAACCTACTTGGGCCTGAAACGAAGAGAAGCACAGTGCTGGCCTCAGAAAACTATAAATATATCATTGGTTTTGGAGGAGACTTTAAAAGTACAAGATGTAACAATTTTGATTTGATCTGAATTTATTTGTGATGAATAAAAATCAGCTTTTTCCTGGCTGCAGAGAGCTTGTATAATGGTATAGCACACTGTGCTTTGCAGAAAAATGCATAGGTATTCCGCTGAGGTAGTGAAACAGTTACTCTGCATCAGGATGAAAGGCAGTTGACAGGTGTCACTCTTAGAATCACTTCATTTATTTAGTCAGCCACCAATTGTGCAAGTTCTCCCACTTAAAAAGATGAGAGAGGCCTGTAATTGACATCATAGGCAGACCTCAACTATGAGAGACAAAATGAGAAAACAAATCCAGAAAATCAAAATTGTCTTATTTTTAAAGAATTTATTTGCAAATTATGGTGGAAAATAAGTATTTGGTCACTTACAAACAAGCAAGATTTTTGGCTCTCACAGGCCTGTAACTTCTTCTTTAAGAGGATCCTCTGTCCTCCACTCATTACCTGTAGTAATGGCACCTGTTTGAACTTGTTATCAGTATAAAAGACACCTGTCCACAACCTCAAACAGTCACACTCCAAACTCCACTATGGTGAAGACCAAAGAGCTGTCAAAGGACACCAGAAACAAAATTGTAGATCTGCACCAGGCTGGGAAGACTGAATCTGCAATAGGCAAGCAGCTTAGTGTGAAGAAATCAACTGTGGGAGCAATAATGGAGGATTTCAACTACCCAGATATAGACTGGGAAACTGAAACCTGTATATCTCATAAATGAAACAGGTTTTTGGCAATAACCAAAGACAATTACCTTTCCCAACTGGTTCAGGACCCGACTAGAAGGACGGCCATACTGGACTTAGTATTAACCAAAAGACCTGACAGAACAACAGATGTGCAGGTTGGGGGACACCTAGGAAATAGTGACCATAAAATAATAACCTTCCAATTGTCATTCAAAATAGCGTTTCTTCAGGGAGGAACAAAAACACCAAACTTCAAAAAAGCAAAATTTAGCCAACTAAGAAAGGCCGTAGACCTAACTAACTGGGACAAAGTCCTCAAAAATAAAAATACAGCCACAATATGGGATATTTTTAAAAGCATCCTAATATCTAATTGTGAGAGGTACATACCTTATGGGAATAAAAGGTTAAGGAACAAGAAAAAAACAATGTGGATAAATAGAACTGTAAAGAAAGCAATAAATGACAAACAGAAAGCATTTAAATCACTAAAACAGGAGGGAAGCGAGGAAGCATTGAAAAACTATAAGGAAAAAAATAGAATATGTAAAAGAAAAATAAAAACAGCCAAACTAAAGACCGAGAGATTAATGGAGTAAAACTAACCCTAAAATTTTCTTTAATTATATAAATGGTAAAAAGTATAAACCTGAAGGTGTCGGCCCCTTACAGAGTAATGAGGGGGGAGTTGCAGAGAGCAATGAGGAGAAAGTAAAGCTACTAAATATCTTTTTCTCCACTGTATTCACTAAGGAAAATAAACTGTCAGATGAAATGCAGAATATAAAAGTAAATTTCCCATTAAAAGTGCCCTGTCTGACCCAGACAAGAAGTACAGTGACGTCTTAAAAAGATTAAAATAGACAAATCGCCAGGACCGGATGGCATACACCCCCGTATCCTAAATGAATTAAGTAATGTCATAGCCAGACCCTTATTTCTGATATTTAAGGACTCTATACTGACAGGGAGTGTTCCACAGGATTGTTGCATAGCAAATGTGGTGCCAATATTCAAAAAGGGTCCAAAAACAGAGCCTGGAAACTATAGGCCAGTAAGTTTAACATCTGTCGTGGGTAAAATGTTTGAGGGTTTTTCTAAGAGACGCTATCTTTGAGTACCTCAATGAAAATAAGCAAATAACTCCATATCAGCATGGCTTCATGAGGGATCGGTCA
Organism: Rhinella marina; assembly: GCA_900303285.1. Lineage (NCBI taxonomy): Eukaryota > Metazoa > Chordata > Amphibia > Anura > Bufonidae > Rhinella > Rhinella marina. Next base: position 15,740 of record ONZH01000386.1, read on the forward strand.
TGCCAAACCAATTTAATCAGTTTCTATGAGGAGGTAAGTTCTAGACTGAACCGCGGCGAATCAATGGATGTCATATATCTGGACTTCTCCAAAGCATTTGGCACAGTACCACATAAAAGGTTAGTATATAAAATGAGAGTGCTTGGCCTGGGAGAAAATGTCTGTATGTGGGTAAGTAACTGGCTCAGTGATAGAAAACAGAGGGTGGTTATTAATGGTACATACTCAGATTGGGTCACTGTAACTAGTGGGGTACCACAGGGGTCAGTATTGGGCCCTATTATCTTCAATATATTTATTAATGATCTTGTTAGAAGGCTTGCACAGTAAAATATCAATTTTTGCAGATGACACTAAACTGCGTAAAGTAATTAACACAGAAGAGGACAGTACACTGCTACAGATGGATCTGGATAGACTGGAGGCTTGGGCAGAGAAGTGGCAGATGAGGTTTAACACTGACAAATGTAAGGTTATGCATATGGGAAGGAATAATGCAAGTCACCAGTACATACTAAATGGTAAAATATTAGGTAACTCTGACATGGAAAAGGACCTAGGAATTTTACTGAACAGCAAACTAAGCTGTAGAAACCAGTGTCAGACAGCTGCTGCCAAGGCCAATAAGATAATGGGTTGCATCAAAAGAGGCATAGATGCCCGTGATGAGAACATAGTCTTGCCACTTTACAAATCACTAGTCAGACCACACATGGAGTACTGTGTACAGTTCTGGGCTCCTGTGAACAAGGCAGACATAGCAGAGCTGGAGAGGGTTCAGAGGCGGGCAACTAAAGTAATAACTGGAATGGGTGGACTACAGTACCAAGAAAGATTATCAAAATTAGGGTTATTCACTTTAGAAAAAAGACGAGGATTCTTTACGGTAAGAGCAGTGAGACTATGGAACTCTCTGCCTGAGGAGGTGGTGATGGTAAGTTCACTAAAAGAGTTCAAGAAGGGCCTGGATGTATTTCTGGAGGGTATTACAGGTTATAGTTACTAGAGATGGGTCGTTGATCCAGGGAGTAATTCTGATTGCCTGATTGGAGTCGGGAAGGAATTTTTTCACTAAAATGGGGAAAATTGGCTTCTACCTCACAGATTTTTTTTGGCTTCCTCTGGATCAACTTGTAGGAAAACAGGCCAAACTGGATGGACAGATGTCTTTTTTCAGCCTTATAAACTATGTTGCTATGTTACTATGAAATAATTAGAAAATGGAAGACATACAAGACCACTGATAATCTCCCTTGATGAGGGGCTCTGTGCAAGATCTCACGCTGTGGGGTCAAAATGATCACAAGAACTGTGAGCAAAAATCCCAGAATCACATGGGGGGTACCTAGTGAATGACCTGCAAAAAGCTGGGACCAACGTAACAAAGGCTACCATCAGTAACATACTACTCCACCAGGGACTCAGATCCTGCAGTGCCAGACGTGTCCCTCTGCTTAAGCCAGTACATATCCGAAGTTCTGAGACCTGTTTTGTGAAAATTAGGTGTAATTGCTCTGGGAATCTATATTACCCATATCAGGGATACTGCAGGGCAAGTGCAGGGCCAGTTCAGGGCTAGTAATTAATCAGGCAGGGAGAGAGAGACAGGGAGAGATAGGGAGAGACAGGGAAATACAGGGACAAAGACCAGCTGCAGGGCCACAGAGTGAAGTGAAAAATGTCTGGAATGGATAAGCAAAAGGGGTCCAGTTCCAGCCAGACCTCGAGCTCTAAAAAAAAGGAGAAGGTGGCACAGGGCAGCAGTGCCAAAAGACCTGTAGTCGGAGCATCTACTAGTAGTATTCGCAATACTTGGCCGTTGTTCCACCAGGCTAACCCACCAAGGCGCAAAATTGTAGTGAAGGAGACAGTAGATGAGGAGTGGATGGCACGCTCATCTCAGTCTCAGCCGGATGATCTGCTGTCATCTGCTGATACAGTATCCATATGTAGCCAGGGGTCAGACTCAGAGCATTCCTCCTGCTCCACCATTCCACTCCAGCAAACCTCGTCATTTTCTGCCACCTCTCGGGCTTCAGTGTTCCCTCCTAGTGGTGTCCCTGCTGCAATTTATAAAAAAGAAAAGCCACTGATGCCCACCGCATAATGGCTACACGGCGACAGCCTCCCTGAGGATTTCTTAGAGGGCAGTCAGAGTTTGGACTACCCGGAATTGTTGGCTGGTGGGAAACAGCCTAATTTATTCCAAAAAATATGTTGTGGAGGAGTCTGATGATTAATCTGATGTGTTAGACCAGAGGACCTGGGAAGCGGATCAGGCTGGTGAGGAGGATTTGATCTCAGAGGAGGAGAGTGGTACTAGTAGTGGCAGCAACAGTGGGCAGAGGCGAGTTAGGCCCAGGGCCAGTGCTTTCCTGGGAACTAGCGAGACCCCCAAATATAGTGGGGCCAGCACCAGGGTGTAAGCGTGCAAGGGCTACAAGCTTGGCCAGCTGTGGAGGGCGCACGTCGGGTGTGTGGAAGTATTTCACCACTCTGCTGGGGGATAGCAGTATGGCCACGTGTAATTTGTGTAAACAGAAATTGAGCCGTGGGAAAGCCACAGATGTTGGGACCACTGCTCTGTGGAACCATTTGAAGCGGCGTCATGCCGGCAATTTAGAGCAGCCCATTAATACTAAAGAGCTGGTTACTTCTCCTGGGGTCCCTTCTGTCAGGCAGGCCGCATCCAGGGCCATAGCTCAGCCCGCATCCCAGGGTGTAACTAGTACATCCACCTCATCGTCGGTCAGTGCGTGCATTTCTCCACCTCCTCTCATTCGGCAACCGTCCATTGCCAAGTGCGTGGCCAGGAAGCAGTTTTACGCCATAAGTAATCTGACAGTGCACAAACTTGCGCTCAGCCACACTGGCAGGTCCCTAGCCGGCATTACTTCTCCAACAAAGCTATCCCCGCCCTTTACTCCCACGCATATTGGACGCTCCCTGCAGCTGTCTCTCTGCAGCACGGTGCACGTCACAGTGGACACCTGGAGCAGTGCTTACGGCCAGGGGCGATAGATGTCCTTTACTGCCCACTGGCTGAATGTATTTAGTGGCAGCAAGTCAGGAACCCCCCAGCAACCCGGTCAATTGCTGTTGGCACCTCCACACGCTTTCCATCCAGGATTGCAGCAGACCACCCAACAACTATCCGCTTCCACCTCCACGGGCAGTTTGCCTGCTGGAGCGTCAGGGCAGCGAGTTACCCCCGCTCCTTCATATCACATGTGCTGCGGTGAAACGCTGCCATGCCAGCGCTTGCTGCATTACATGAAGCAGCAAATAGCACGCTGGCTGACTCCACAGCAGCTGGAAGTGGGCAAGGCAGTG
>ONZH01000387.1:0-129551 GCA_900303285.1 Rhinella marina
TACAGATAATATAACAGCCCCCCCCAGCTGTATTAGTAAGGTACAGATAATATAACAGCCCCCCCAGCTGTATCTAGTAGAGGTACAGATAATATAACAGCCCCCCAGCTGTATCTAGTTAGAGGTACAGATATAGAACAGCGCCCCCCAGCTGTTATCTAGTAGAGGTACAGATATAGAACAGCCCCCCCCAGCTGTATCTAGTAGAGGTACAGATAATAAACAGCCCCCCCAGCTGTATCTAGTAGAGGTACAGATAATATAACAGCCCCCCAGCTGTATCTAGTAGAGGTACAGATAATATAACAGCCCCCCCCCCAGCTGTATCTAGTAGAGGTATCAGATAATATAACAGCCCCCCCCAGCTGTATCTAGTAGAGGTACAGATAATATAACAGCCGCCCCCAGCTGTATCAGTAGAGGTACAGATATATAACAGCCCCACAGCTGTATCTAGTAGAGGTACAGATAATATAACAGCCCCCCAGCTGTATCTAGTAGAGGTACAGATAATATAACAGCCCCCCAGCTTGATCTAGTAGAGGTACAGATAATATAACAGCCCCCCCCAGCTGTATCTAGTAGAGGTACAGATAATATAACAGCCCCCCCAGCTGTATCTAGTAGAGGTACAGATAATAACAGCCCCCCAGCTGTATCTAGTAGAGTACAGATAATAGATACAGTAGAGGACAGCCCCCCAGCTGTATCTAGTAGAGGTACAGATAATATAACAGCCCCAGCCCCCAGCTGTATCTAGTAGAGGTACAGATAATATAACAGCCCCCCAGCTGTATCTAGTAGAGGTACAGATAATATAACAGCCCCCCAGCTGTATCTAGTAGAGGTACAGATAATATAACAGCCCCCCAGCTGTATCTAGTAGAGGTACAGATAATATAACAGCCCCCCAGCTGTATCTAGTAGAGGTACAGATAATATAACAGCCCCCCAGCTGTAGTAGACAGATAATATGTATCTAGTAGAGTACAGATATATATACTAGCAGCCCCCCCCCAGCTGTATCTAGTAGAGGTACAGATAATATAACAGCGCCCCCAGCTGTATCTAGTAGAGGTACAGATAATATAACAGCCCCCCCAGCTGTATCTAGTAGAGGTACAGATAATATAACAGCCCCCCCAGCTGTATCTAGTAGAGGTACAGATAATATAACAGCCCCCCAGCTGTATCTAGTAGAGGTACAGATAGTAGTAGAGTACAGATAATATAATCAGCCCCCCCAGCTGTATCTAGTAGAGGTACAGATAAATATAACAGCCCCCCCAGCTGTATCTAGTAGAGGTACAGATAATATAACAGCCCCCCAGCTGTATCTAGTAGAGGTACAGATAATAATAATAGCCCCCCAGCAGCTAGTAGAGGTACCCCCAGCTGTATCTAGTAGAGGTACAGATAATATATACAGCCCCCAGCTGTATCTAGTAGAGGTATCTAGATACATATAAGCCCCCCAGCTGTATCTAGTAGAGGTACAGATAATATAAAGCAGATAATATAACAGCCCCCAGCTGTATCTAGTAGAGGTACAGATAATATAACAGCCCCCAGCTGTATCTAGTAGAGGTACAGATAATATAACAGCCCCCCCAGCTGTATCTAGTAGAGGTACAGATAATATAACAGCCCCCCAGCTGTATCTAGTAGAGGTACAGATAATATACAGCCCCCCCAGCTGTATCTAGTAGAGGTACAGAATATATAACAGCCCCCCAGCTGTATCTAGTAGAGGTACAGATAATATAAACGCCCCCCCAGCTGTATCTAGTAGAGGTACGATAATATAACGCTGCCCCCCGCTGTATCTAGTAGAGGTACAGATAATATAACAGCCCCCCCCAGCTGTATCTAGTAGAGGTACAGATAATATAACAGCCCCCAGCTGTATCTAGTAGAGGTACAGATAATATAACAGCCCCAGCTGTAATCTAGTAGAGGTACAAGATAATATAACAGCCCCCCAGCTGTATCTAGTAGAGGTACAGATAATATAACAGCCCCCCAGCTGTAATCTAGTAGAGGTACAGATAATATAACAGCCCCCAGCTGTATCTAGTAGAGGTACAAGATAATATAACAGCCCCCCAGCTGTATCTAGTAGAGGTACAGATAATATAACAGCCCCCACTGTATCTAGTAGAGGACAGATTAATATAACAGCCCCCCCAGCTGTAATCTAGTAGAGGTACAGATAATATAACAGCCCCCCAGCTGTATCTAGTAGAGTACAGATAATATAGCCCCCCCCAGCTGTATCTAGTAGAAGGTACAGATAATATAACAGCGCCCCAGCTGTATCTAGTAGAGGTACAGATAATATAAACAGCCCCCCAGCTGTATCTAGTAGAGGTACAGATAATATAACAGCCCCCCAGCTGTATCTAGTAGAGGTACAGATAATATAACAGCCCCCAGCTGTATCTAGTAGAGGTACAGATAATATAACAGCGCCCCCAGCTGTATCTAGTAGAGGTACAGATAATATAACAGCCCCCTCAGCTGTATCTAGTAGAGGTACAGATAATATAACAGCCCCCAGCTGTATCTAGTAGAGTACAGATAATATAACAGCCCCCCCCAGCTGTATTCTAGTAGGTAGTACAGATAATATAACAGCCCCCAGCTATCTAGTAGAGTAACAGATAATATAAAGCCCCCCAGCTGTATCTAGTAGAGGTACAGATAATATAACAGCCCCCAGCTGTATCTAGTAGAGGTACAGATAATATAACAGCCCCCCCAGCTGTATCTAGTAGAGGTACAGATAATATAACAGCCCCCCCCAGCTGTATCTAGTAGAGGTACAGATAATATAACAGCCCCCCCAGCTGTATCTAGTAGAGGTACAGATAATATAACAGCCCCCCTCAGCTGTATCTAGTAAGGTACAGATAATATAACAGCCCCCTCAGCTGTATCTAGTAGAGGTACAGATAATATAACAGCCCCCCAGCTGTATCTAGTAGAGGTACAGATAAATAACGGTCCCCCCCCCAGCTGTATCTAGTAGAGGTACAGATAATATAACAGCCCCCCTCAGCTGTATCTAGTAGAGGTACAGATAATATAACAGCCCCCCCCAGCTGTATCTAGTAGAGGTACAGATAATATAACAGCCCCCCCAGCTGTATCTAGTAGAGGTACAGATAAATATAACAGCCCCCCAGCTGTATCTAGTAGAGGTACAGATAATATATACAGCCCCCCCAGCTGTATCTAGTAGAGGTACAGATAATATAACAGCCCCCCCAGCTGTATCTAGTAGAGGTACAGATAATATAACAGCCCCCCTCAGCTGTATCTAGTAGAGGTACAGATAATATAACAGCCCCCCAGCTGTATCTAGTAGAGGTACAGATAATATAACAGCCCCCCCGCTGTATCTAGTAGAGGTACAGATAATATAACAGCCCCCCAGCTGTATCTAGTAGAGGTACAGATAATATAACAGCCCCCCCCAGCTGTATCTAGTAGAGGTACAGATAAATAACCAGCCCCCCAGCTGTATTAGTAGAGGTACAGATATATAACAGCCCCCCCAGCTGTATCTAGTAGAGGTACAGATAATATAACAGCCCCCCAGCTGTATCTAGTAGAGGTACAGATAATATAACAGCCCCCCCCTGTATACTAGTAGAGGTACAGATAATATAACAGCCCCCCCAGCTGTATCTAGTAGAGGTACAGATAATATAACAGCCCCCCCCAGCTGTATCTAGTAGAGGTACAGATAATATAACAGCCCCCCAGCTGTATCTAGTAGAGAGGTACAGATAATATAACAGCCCCCAGCTGTATCTAGTAGAGGTAACAGATAATATAACAGCCCCCCCCGGCTGTATCTAGTAGAGGTACAGATAATATAACAGCCCCCCAGCTGTATCTAGTAGAGGTACAGATAATATAACAGCCCCCCCAGCATATATATAACAGCCCCCAGCTGTATCTAGTAGAGGTACAGATAATATAAAGCAGCTGTATCTAGTAGATACAGATAATATAACAGCCCCCCCAGCTGTATCTAGTAGAGGTACAGATAATTAACATAACAGCCCCCCAGCTGTATCTAGTAGAGGTACAGATAATATAACAGCCCCCCGCTGTATCTAGTAGAGGTACAGATAATATAACAGCCCCCCCCAGCTGTATCTAGTAGAGGTACAGATAGATATAACAGCCCCCCAGCTGTATAATCTAGTAGAGGTACAGATAATATAACAGCCCCCCCAGCTGTATAGATATAAAGGCCCCAGCTATATCAGATAGATAATAACAGCCCAGCCTATCTAGTAAGGTACAGATAATATAACAGCCCCCCCAGCTGTATCTAGTAGAGGTACAGATAATATACAGCCCCCCCAGCTGTATCTAGTAGAGGTACAGATAATATAACAGCCCCCCAGCTGTATCTAGTAGAGGTAAGATAATATAACAGCCCCCTAATCAGTAGAGGTACAGATATATATAACAGCCCCCCCCAGCTGTATCTAGTAGAGGTACATAGATAATATAACAGCCCCCCCAGCTGTATCTAGTAGAGGTACAGATAATATAACAGCCCCCCCAGCTGTATCTAGTAGAGGTACAGATAATATAACAGCCCCCCAGCTGTATCTAGTAGAGGTACAGATAATATAACAGCCCCCAGCTGTATCTAGTAGAGGTACAAGCCCCATAAGTTATAACAGCCCCCCCAGCTGTATCTAGTAGAGGTACAGATAATATAACAGCCCCCCAGCTGTATCTAGTAGAGGTACAGATAATATAACAGCCCCCAGCTGTATCTAGTAGAGGTACAGATAATATAACAGCCCCCCCCAGCTGTATCTAGTAGAGGTACAGATAATATAAATGCCCCCCAACTGTATCTAGTAGAGGTACAGATAAATAAACAGCCCCAAACTAGAGAGCTATTAAGATAATAGATAACAGCCCCCAGCTGTATCTAGTAGAGTTACAGATAATATAACAAGATATAACAGCCCCCCCAGCTGTATCTAGTAGAGGTACAGATAATATAAGCCCCCAGCTATAGTAGACTAGTAATAATACCCCCCAGCTGTATCTAGTAGAGGTACAGATAATATAACAAGCCCCCCCAGCTGTATCTAGTAGAGGTACAGATAATATAACAGCAGCCCCAGCTGTATCTAGTAGAGGTACAGATAATATAAAAGCCCCCTCAGCTGTATCTAGTAGAGTACAGATAATAATATACAGCCCCCAGCTGTATCTAGTAGAACAGTAATATAGAAAATCTATAGTACAGATAATAAAACAGCCCCCCAGCTGTATCTAGTAGAGGTACAGATAATATAACAGCCCCCAGCTGTATCTAGTAGAGGTACAGATAATATAACAGCGCCCCCAGCTGTATCTAGTAGAGGTACAGATAATATAACAGCCCCCAGCTGTATATAGTAGAGGTACAGATAATATAACCGCCCCCCCAGCTGTATCTAGTAGAGGTACAGATAATATAACAGCGCTGCCCAGCTGTATCTAGTAGAGGTACAGATAATATAACAGTAAGGCCCCATTCACACGACCGTATGTTCATTTCCGTATCTTATCCGCATTTTTCTATAGGAGAAAAAAAATGCGGAATACACACCATGTGCATTCCGCATCCGTATATTACGGAAGTTCTCCCGCAAAAAAAACAAAACATGTCCTATACTTGGCCGCAAAACACGTCTGTAGCCCCATTAAAGTCAATGGGTCCGCAAAATTACGGAAGACTTTCCGTATCTCTTCCGTTCCGTTTTTATACGGACACGGAACACATACGGTCGTGTGAATGGAGCCTTACAAGGAGTCATTTACTAGTCACGGTTCCTAATGTTTCCCTAAGCATCTATCTATCTATCTATCTATCTATCTATCTATCTATCTATCTATCCATGTATATCATATCTATTAGCAGTTATTAGAATTTAGCAGAGACTATTGGCCATTTCAGAAGGAGGTTTCCGCATCTGCTGTTGCCCACAGCCCAAACATTCTCATATCTCCTGCGTAATATGTCAGAACTTTCTATACTTCAGTACTCATGATTCTGGATTATTGGACATTTGCTGGTGATTATCTAGAAGTGTAAGCTGACATCAGAAATAATTTACATCCAAGTGACTGCATTTTTATTTCTGGCTGTCTAGACCGGAGCCCTCAGCAATCACCTAAATGATTATTTTTAAGTTGGAATTAACTCTGATCCGATGATATTATTCTGTATTTATTCTATGCAGCTGTAAACTGTAACCAGTAAGGTCAGGGAGTTGTGGTTGCAGCAGCACAGAGTATTTCAGAAGAGAAGCGCTCTGAACCTATTGGATGGTGACCTGTGGTTGTGAGGATATACTTGGTGTATGAGATATCTCAGTACTGTGACCATCATCCTCCATTCCGCGCTCTGATACCATTCACTTTCCACTACGTGATTCAGAAATATCTGAGGAACGTAAGTAAAATTCCTGTGGTCCTTAAAATTCCTAGAGTGTAGATTCAGTTCCCTCTAGTGGCCAGAATGGGAACTGAGTGAAATCCATTCCTAAAGTAGTTGTAGGTGAACCCTCATGTGGATTGCATGGTTCTCCTATCTACTGCTGTCCCCTCCAGCCTCCGGATAATACACTGGCAGGTCTGCGCTGTTACAACATCAGTGAGATAAAATTTCTCTCAACAACAGGTAGAACCTGAAGCTTCTGGCAGCGGTGTAGAGAAGGTTGCCAGCGCCCAGGGCAAACTAAGTGTTGCAGTCTCCTGTGACACGTGATCTGTGACACGTGATCGCTGGGTCCATTGAAGGAAAAGTGGAGTAACCACTTTCTTCATACACTGCATAGTGCCCACTGAGTGCTATGAATCGAGAAAAGGAGAAGGCAGTACCCCAAATAACAAATACCACAGTGTAGCATTAAATATCTCGCCAACAGAGCCAAATAAACACCTTCATGAAATACAAAATACCCAGCATTATTGTCTCCTGACAACCACCCACACTGGCAGCAGTATTGTCCCCTGACCACCTTGGCAGCACAGCAGTATTGTCACAACGCCTCTCCCACTGGCTGCAGTATTTTCCCCTACAGCCTCTCCCACACTGGCAGTAGTATTGTCCTCTGACCACCTATTCCCCTGGCAGCAGTATTGTCCTCTGACAACACCTCTCCCACTGGCTGCATTATTTTACCTCTACAGCCTCTCCCACACTGGCAGCAGTATTGTCATCTGACCACCTTTCCCCTTAGAAGCAGTATTGTTCTCTGACAATGCCTCTCCCACTAGCTGCAGTATTTTCCCCTACAGCCTCTCCCACACTGGCAGTAGTATTGTCCTCTGACCACCTATTCCCCTGGCAGCAGTATTGTCCTCTGACAACACCTCTCCTGCTAGCTGCAGTATTTTCCCCCTCCAGTCTCTCCCACACTGGCAGCAGTATTGTCCTCTGACCACCTTTCCCCTTAGAAGCAGTATTGTTCTCTGACAACGCCTCTCCCACTAGCTGCAGTATTTTCCCCTACAGCCTCCCCCACACTGGCAGCAGTATTGTCCTCTGACCACCTTTCCCCTTAGAAGCAGTATTGTCCTCTGACAATACCTCTCCCACTAGCTGCAGTATTTTCCCCTATAGCCTCTCCCACACTGTTAGCAGTATTTTCCCTTGACCACCTATCCCCCTGGCAGCAGCATTGATCTCTGACAACCCCTCACCCACTGGCAGAAGTAAATATGCTATTGGGGGTGAAGGTCCTTTGATGATGTCAAAACAGGTCCTGCACCTGCACCCTCCTAGCCTCCAAACTACACCATTGTCAGGGCAGTTCCTTTACTCTTAGAGGGTTCAGAACCTGTGATGATTTGGGGCTGTCGCTGGGCAACACGGACTTTCAACTCCCTCCAAAGGTTTTCTATGGGGTTGAGATCTAGAGACTGGCTAGGCCACTCTAGGACCTTGAAATACTTCTTACGAAGCCACTCCTTCATTGCCCTGGTGGTGTGCTTGGGATCATTGTCATGCTGAAAGACCCAGCCACGTTTCATCTTCAATGCCCTTGCAGATGGAAGGAGGTTTGCACTCAAAATCTCACCATACATGGCCCCATTCATTCTTTCATGTACACGGATCAGTCGTCCTGGTCCCTTTGCAGAAAAACAGCCCCAAAGCATAATATTGCCACCCCCATGCTTCACAGTAGATATGGTGTTCTTTGGATGCAACTCAGCATTCGCTCTCCTCTATTAAACAGTTCTACTTTGGTTTCATCTGACCATATGACATTCTCCCAATACTCTATGGAACATCCAAATGCTCTCTAGTAAACCTCAGACGGACCCGGATATGTACTGGCTTAAAGAGGCTCTGTCACTAGGTTGTAACCTATGTATTTAAATACATAGGTTACAAGGCCTAGTGACAACTTTTAAAATCATACCTTTCATGCAGAGTTCTGCGCAGCGGTCGCGTAGAAATTTAAAGGGAACCTGTCATCCCCGAAACACCCCCTGAACTAGAGTAAGCGGTGTATAGTGTAAGTGATGCTGAATCCGAATATGTAAGTTTTATCTTCATACTCACTTCCATTCCGACGCTGTGCTCCCACAAACCAGCAGTAAAATGCACTCACTGGACTCCAGTGCTCACTCACATAATGGAGAGGACTCAAAGAAGAGTCCAGTGAGTGCATTTTACTGCTGGTTTGTGGGAGCACAGCGTCTGAATGGAAGTGAGTATGAAGATAAAACTTACATATTCGGATTCAGCATCACTTACACTATAGAACGCTTACTCTAGTTCAGGGGGTGTTTCAAAGATGACAGGTTCCCTTTAAACTTTAAAAAGTATGCAATTTTCCCGGCGCATGCAAGCGCTGTCCTCTCTTCTGCGCACGCGCCGTCACTTCGCTAGTCCCGGGAGTGAAGGTGCGTGCGCAGAAGAGAAGACAGCGCTTGCAGTGTAGACACTGCAAGCGCTACTGCGCATGCGCCGGGAAAATTTTAGGGCGCATGCGCGAGAGTTCAGCGCTAGACTTACCAGTCTAGCGCTGTCTATCATATACAGAAAGGGGCGTGATTACAGACAGGGGACATGCCTCGGGCCCGGGGGTGGTGGTGAAGGAGCGGTTCTGGGATTTTTGCTCACAGTTCTTGTGATCATTTTGACCCCACGGGGTGAGATCTTGCGTGGAGCCCCTGATCGAGGGAGCTTATCAGTGGTCTTGTATGTCTTCCATTTTCTAATGATTGCTCTCACAGTTGATTTCTTCACACCAAGCTGCTTGCCTCTTGCAGATTTAATCTTCCCAGCCTGGTGCAGGTCTACAATTTTGTTTCTGGTGTCCTTCGACAGCTCTTTGGTCTTCACCATAGTGGAGTTTGGAGTGTGACTGTTTTAGGTTGTGGACAGGTGTCTTTTATACTGATAACAAGTTCAAACAGGTGCCATTACTACAGGTAATGAGTGGAGGACAGAGGAGCCTCTTAAAGAAGAAGGTACAGATCTGTGAGAGCCAAAAATCTTGCTTGTTTGTACGTGACCAAATACTTATTTTCCACCATAATTTATAAATAAATTCTTAAAAAATCAGACAATTTGATTTTCTGGATTTGTTTTCTCATTTTGTCTCTCATAGTTGAGGTCTACCTATGATGTCAATTACAGGCCTCTCTCATATTTTGCAAAATTGGTGACTCACTAAATACTTTTTCCCCCACTGTATATCCTGTTCATTTGCACAGCCCTGTGGAAAGGGCTAATGAATACTGAGAGACTTTTGGGACTTTCTAGCTAATAATGCCATGGTTGTAATTTTCCACAGCTACCATAGGGTTTAAAGAAGAGCATGGTTTGGATGGAAAAAGCCAGACTTGTTTACCACCAAAACCAGACAGACTAACCCTTTGAATGCCAGGTGCTTCTATGTTATTATGTCTGAAAACCAGTTTTTGTCTGGAAAACTGCTGCGTCATTGCCATTGAGTATCATTGAAGTTCTAATGCAGGTCTATAAGAGATGGGAGTTGTAACATTGTATTTGTTTCTGCTGAGTTTCTCCATTCCACCCCTCCCACTAGAAGGTTCCATTCTAGCTAGAAATGGTATATAAGGAAAGCAGTCAGAGCCCCTTGTGTTCTGCAGTTAGAGATCAGTGCTTAGAAGAGGAGATTCTGCCAGACTATTGAGTGACCAGAAGAAGACACTTAGATGGGGATACTCTGCCACAGACCCTAGACCACAAGCCTTTGGCCAGGGTACCAGCCTTCTGAGAAAGAGGGACAGCTAGCTCAGGCCTTTTGTCAGCATCAAACCCTTGTTCTGCCAGGGAGGAGATTGCAGAAGCCAGCCCTATGCCTCGTCTGTATTGTTTTTCACTTGAGTTCCTCCAGTAAAGAAGCACACTGGTTTACTTCAGACCCTGACTCTCTGGACTTATTTCCCATTGGGGTGCACCACGCCTTACTATCCCTTCCGGAGAGCAACAACACGTTTAGGGGACCCAGTGTAGCGTTGGGGCCACCCCCAAACCCAGCTACTGCACAGTGCCTCCCCCAGAACTTCACAAGGGCTGAGACGATGTGGAGCAACGCAACATGTCAACAACAAACCCCCGAAATGAAATACGCATAGCTTTGCCTAAGAGAGAGAATATGAGGGCCACATCATTTACATACTCAACTGTCTAATGACAGCTAAGCTCCTGCTTTATTGGCTGAGATCGAAGGAACCTTTGGACTTGGCTGTTTAGCCCCTTAGATACTACGGTCTCTTCTGTAAGCCTATTGGCGTCCCAGTGATACAATTATGAGGTGCTGATGGGTTGCCATGGCAGCTTGGGACCATGGATGGGAACACAGGACATACTGCCTAAGGCAGGGCCTAACAGGCTCACTCAATGCCTAGGTATAACAAATCTAAAAAAAAAAAATAATAATGATGAATAATTAAACTTATAGAAAAAAGTGACAAATCACAAGTAAAAAATACTTTTTTACTTTACCTCTAGCAAGAAAATATATCCTTTTGTAATTATTATACCATCCTTGTTTGACAGTTGTTTGACTGTTTACTGTGGAAAACGGCAGTAATGTGATTCCTGTGTGACATGTGAATGTAAAGAACTGATACGACATGTGATGTGCCATGTCAGACGCCAGCGTGATACTAAGTAAGGTGTGTACCACTTTGGGCTAAATGACCTGAGGATCTATGCCAGAAGTAAGATGTAGGGTGCATTAAGAACGTCTTCAGATCCTTTCACTTCTTTCACGTTTTGTTATGTTGTAATCTTGCGTTATAATAAAAAAAAAAATAAAAAAAAATAAAAAATAAAGCGTTCCCCAAAAATCTGCACTCAGTACGCCATAATGAGAAAGTGAGAAATCTTAACTAATTTACTCAGGACTTAGTTGAAGCTCCTTTGGCAGTGATTACAGCCTCCAGTCTTCTTGGAGATGATGCCACAAGGTTTGTACCTCTGGACTTGGGGATTTTCTGCCATTCTTCTCTGCAGATCCTCTCGAGCTCTGTCAGGTTGGATGTGGACTGTCGGTGGACAGCCATTGTCAGGTCAATCCCAAAGATTTTCTATTGGGTTGAAGTCAGGGCTCTGGCTGGGCCACTCAAGGACATTCACAGAGTTGTCCCTAAGCTGCTCCTCTGTGTTGTCTTGGCTGTGTGCTTAGGGTCATTGTGTTGTTGGAAGGTGACCCTTCACCCTTGTCTGAGGTCCAGAGCTCTGGATCAGGTTTTCATTAAAAATATCTCTGTACTTTGCTCCATTCAGCTTTCCTTTAAACCCGACCAGTCTCCCTGTCCCAGCCACTGAAAAACACCCCACATCATGATGCTGCCACCACCATGCTTCACTGTAGGGATGGTATTGAGCAGATGATGAGCAGTTTTCTCCAGGCATCTCTGTTTTGAGAATTGATGCCAAAAAGTTCAATCTTGGTGTCCTCAAACCAGGGAATCTTGTCACTGGGTGCTTTTTTGCAGCTTTTACTGAGGAGAGGCTTCTTTCTGGCCACTCTGCCATAAAGCCCAGATTGGTGGAGGCTGCAGTGATGGTTGACCTTCTGAAAGTATCTCTGATCTGCACACAGGATTTTTGGTGCTCAGCCAGAGTGACCATTGGGTTCTTGGTCAGCTTTCTTCCCTGATTACTTACTCACTTACTCATTATGTGGTATTGAGTGTGGAATAGTGGGTCAAAATTTATTTTTATTTTAGCACAAGGCTGCAACATAACAAAATGTGAAAAAAATGAAAGTCTGAAGACTTGATGGACATCAAATGAATGTGTTAAACTGCACTGTAATTTACATAGACTGTAAAATACTGAAATACTGCATTGTATGATTCTGGCCTGTAAGGGGTTGAGGGTCCTGTATGTCGCAATCATCTAGGACCACTCATCACTGTGCAGTATTTTTCTGTAGTCAATAAACTTAGGTGCCAAGCAGACCTCATGGTCAGTCAGTGCCATACTGGGAGAATGGCACAGTCACTGCTCAAGAGTGGACCAGCCTCCCCGTGTGGTAGTTAGGTAGCAAGTGGAAGTGTCTGATGCTTATGAATTGATACATCTCTATAGGAACCTCGGTAGAGAAACACCTGCAGCAGAGGGCAGCATTGAGCAGGGGTAGCCAGCCATAGTGCTTCCTAGCCCTCGTACTCACAACCTTTCAGAGGACTTATGATAAGCCATGTCGCCAGCTTGCTGAAGAGGGAAATGCCTGTGTACAAATGGTTGTGGCTAAGAATGTACCAAGCTTGAGGACTATGAGAATGTATGTGGATCCTTGGCCTGTAGCACACTTGAGTGTCACCATGTGGAGAGAAGCAATGACCAGTAACAAGTAATATTGCTTCCAGGGCAGAGTTGTCAATGCCCATTTAGTTGGGTGCAAAGCTACAGGAGCAAGTAAACCTGTTGTCACCAAGTAGCAACTCTGTAACCATCAAGCCTATTACTTTTACAGAGATTTGTAACTGCTAAGCTTGTCGCCTCTTGTAAGACCCTTGTAGCCATCATGCTTGTTGGGCATCTTGTAATACTTAACTTGCCCTGTGGTGGCGCTGCAGAGGAATTGAACACCTACTTCCTGTGATCAGTTGGGGGCTACTTCTGCCAAAAAAAAGGCAAAATGAACAACCCTTTCAATGATGTGGGCCTAGCGCTAAGATGTGCCATTATATGATCCGTCCAGTCAGCTTGCATAAGGTCACTTTCTCATTATTCTATTTTGAGAGTGATAATCGGGTTAATACAGCGCTTTATGTAAGCAGTGATGTAACACCGGGCTCTCTCTGGCATTGCATAAGGGTGTGATATGATTAGGAAATCAATCCAAATTATTATATAACGGTGTACACAGAGATTGCTGCCTTTCCTAGAATCGGTAAACCTTTGGTGGCATCAGGCCAAGCTTTTCACTACTCATTATGGAAGCACCAAACGTTGTCATATGAGTTCAGGTTCTTCCCAACACCACGACTCCTATGTTCCGGTATTAGGAGGTGTCCCAGCTCACAGACCCCACCTCTATGTAACATAGTAGATAATTTAGGCTGGAGCTCCCCTTTAAGACCTCCACCTATTGATAGGATGTCTGTATGGATGAATGGGACATGCAAATCAAGAAATGGTGGTGTTACTCGTGATAAGACAAGATACCTCCTGGAAACTGATTGGGCCCCAACAACTATTGTTTAAACTATAGCCACTAATTTTTTTTTTTTTATATAATGGCCTAGCACTGTGATCGGCAATTTGAACCTCCAACTTTTTGGGGAACTACTATATGACCCGTATCATATACTGACAACCAGTGGCTGTCAGGGCATGCTAGGAGTCGCAGTTCCTATCCTATAGATTCTTCTATTTGAAGACCATTGGTCTAGTTAACCAGGCTTATTATCCCTAATACTGGATCGGTCACAATTAGTTCCAACCCTACTGTGGAAGCCCAAATTTTTGAGAATCAGGTTGAGTCAAAGAAACAATATCTCCATAATGTAAAACAATTCATTTATTTATTTACAAAGATCAGTAATTAACACATGTGTAGTGTATATTCACATACTAAGCAGGTGAGATGGAGGGATGTGGGGGGAGGTATATTAAGAATACTGTGCAGCCCTATTACCGTACACAGGATTGGCAACCAAAACATGGCATCTCCAGAGGAAGAAAAAAAAGGGTTGGGACAAGGGGGTCGATAGAGCAGTCTCGTAGGGTGCTCTTTCACTATTTAACAAGAACCAAGAGAGCCCAAGGGAAGATGGAGAACATTGGCGAGCTGAGGAGCACTTCACCATGAAATATTTGGTAGTTGAGGAAGAAGATGATGGAAATAAGAAGATGATTAGAAGACGAGGAACGGTAAGGAAACACAATTTTGCTGCCTGAAGAAGGTTCTTCCTATGGTGGAAACCCGTGTTCTATGAATCAAGGTTACCCAGGGTAGAATACCCTATTTACTGGTTTAGGGAGAACCCCATTCGACTGCTGGCTGAGATTATGGCACCTCTTAAGACATGTTGCCATGGTACAGCCAAGCAGTCTTAATAATGAAGACTGGCTTCCACAATAGGTCTTAATAGTCTCCTCTGCCCAACTACTTTAGGAAACTCTGCATCTCCACGTTTTATGGAATGTGAGCCAGATCTAAAAAGGGAAAATGGTGAGAAGAGATGGTGGCAAGAGGAAAACATGGCAGAAGGAACTTGGAACAGTTCAGACATGAAATCCAGGAGAACATAGATGAATCTACAGAAAAGGTAAGAGAGATTATAACCATGACATATAGAGAGACAGAGGTTGTGAAAGTGTATGAGATACATAAGCTAGAGACTGTGGAAGCTAATGTTACACCACCAATGGAGAAATTACTACAGGAAATAAATCTACAGTTAGTTCTTGTATGTTCCAAAAACAACCTACTTGGGTGGCAAAGGGGTGTAGGATTGGCTATTTTTTGCATTAAACGAACAATTTTCCTCATGTTCCACGCTTCCTTGCCAGATAAAAGATGAGAATAGGAAAAAGAAATGAGAAATGGAGCATTAAACAAGAAGGAAACTGGAGAAGGCCAATGACAAGGACCTGGAAAATCCCCCAAAAATGGTATCTGGGGATATCAACAAGGAGGTAAGTGGGAGGAAGGTAAAAACTAGCTATGAGGTATATAGAATGGCCAGACAGAAAATATCTGGACCGGCCAAATGTCTAGTGAACGGTCCCGCACCTGTGTAATGTAAAACAAAAATCAAATTTTTACAACCCTTCAGAATACCGGTATTTGACCCTCAGGCTATAACTCTACGTAATTTACATATATGCCCCCTTAAAAGTCCATGTTTATTTTCCAACACCTGACACAGAGTTGATGAATCCCCAACAAAAAAAAGAGTCCAATACAAAAAAAAGTTGTGGCAACACACAATATAGTAGGAACCGTTGAAATACGGACATGAAAAAGGACACTTAAAGGACCGGTATAATGGGAATAACTCATAGATCACAAACACACGTGACTCTCTCACGAGAACATGCCGTATTTTCTTCTACATCTGTGTCCTAACATCTGCCGATTGAGGAGAAGCTGTGGCAGTCCTATTCCATAGTGCCAGTGATGATGTCATAATGAAGGAGTGAAAATATAAAGAGGTCACTATGTCCCTGCGCAAGTGTGAAGAGATAAAAAATGTGAAGAAATTGCATCAACGTGGCCCAACAGGACGTGTTTTCAAAAATTTTGGCAGCGTGACACGTAAAACACAAACACTTTTTTTTACTTGTTCCAGACAGTATTATATTACGCACTCCCTCCAGCGGAGGAAAAAGAGGTCACATCAGTCCATTGTATATCTCAGCAACCGGGCTGCTTCAGTGTTCTTTCGCAAGGGAAGTAATGTCTTTGTAGCACCAGACTCATGAAATTATGCCTTCTTATGTGGAGCAGCTGACGTGTTTTAGGTAAATAGAGGAAACCAGTTGTGTGGCTTTTGTAATAAGTCTCTCAAGTATTTCTTGTTAGCAATTTGCAACGATCTGTCGCTTAATGTACAGTACTAATCAGGTCCACTTCGACCCGTCATCTGCTCTGAAAAAATTCTCTTCAGCTGGGCCACCTCCGCGGACAGTGAGGCAAGTTGAGACCTAAGTTCAGAGTTTTCTGCAGCCTGACTGGGAGATCCATCTTGACTTTGGTTTCCCCACCGTCCTCGTGGAAAGGCCATTGGCTGCTGGGGGAAACCTTGGGCCACTTCAGTAGGAAAACTGTTCATTTCTCTAGAGACGGGTGCTGCGACATGTGGTCCCTCCTCACCTGGAGCACAGGCTTTAAACCTCAACTTGTGTGGGAGGCTTTTATATGTGTCAGGATGAGCGTCAAGTCTCCCACGAGGATTTTCTACAGTCTCTCCTGGAACTGATCCGTAATAATTTATGGATGGTGGTGGTAAATTTTGAGGTTCCTGTTCAGGAACTCTGTCTTCAAAGAAAACCGGACTGCCGACACTGGGCGTGGAGAATCCAGAGTCTTCTGAATGAGGCATTGGTGGAGGAGGATTTGGTGGAGTAGGATCAAGGAGACCGCATGGCTGTGCATACGCCCCACGAGCTTCCTCACATGGATCCCGTACCAGGCCGAAGCGGAATCGAAGAGCAAGGAGCTCAGCTCGTAGCCTTGCATTCTCTTCTAAAAGAGCAATGACGCGTCCTTCTAGGGCAAGGTCACCTGCACGGCGTTTCTCTCGTGAGCGTTTAGCCGCCTCGTTGTTTTTTTTCCGCTTGTCCCAGTAAGTGTCATCTTTTTTTTCTTCTGGAGTGAATTCTCGACGACGGCGAAGGCTACAGGGTGACGGTGAATTGTTTGGCGAAGTACTTCTCCGGCGACCAAGGAGAGAACGAGCAAGAAGGAGGCCAGAGGTGGACAGGAGGGATCCTGGAGATGAGGTATCTTCGAGAGTGTTCTGTGTAGTAGCTGGAGGAGGCGGGGGAGGAGCATAGGGTTCGAGAGTAGGTGGAGCCTGGTGAGAGGACATATCCTCGGAAGTAGGGCAAGGCACCTGACCATTCATATTGGGGTGAGGGGAGAGGGCTGGAGGAGAGAGGTCACTGAGTTGAGCCAGGATTGTGTACAGTGGGAGGTCAAAGAGCAAAGTCCTGTGAAAACAAGAGAGGGACTAAGTCAGGACAGAGAAGAAAGAAAGTACAAAGTTTTATATCACAACGTGTCACTTCCTGGCAGTTATGACATATACAATATTTTACAAGCTAACCGGAACAGATTACTAGATGGACTTGATGTTTGATGGCGTTTTACATTCATTCTATTTTTCGGCAGTGCCCCCGCAGGAAAAGGAAAACATTACACTGTTTTTTTTCAAGGGATTATGAAACCACGGACATATTCAGATACCTCCTCAACGGGAGAAAATAAAACCTCCCCACCACCACCACCTTCACATTATAAACATGTTAATAAAGTGGAGAACCCTATACGCTTTAGTAATCTGATGGGTCAGAAAACCTTGGGACTACGTGTCACAGCTGTAAAGTTAATTTTGCCTGTTTTAAACATTACTTGGTCCCACTCCAGGTCACTCTGAAGAAAAACTATTGGCATAATGCTCTTTTTTTTTTTTTTAGAAACCACTAATCTACTCAAAGTAGACCTTTACCAAAACCATGACCTAGATCTGCAACCCTAACCCTAGAGCTACATCTCTTACATTGACCTTAGAACCTTGACTAACATCTCAAATTCTAATTATCTTTACCATTATCTAGACTGTCAGTTTTAACCCCAAACCTTGATCACTAACCCTAATCATAGAGAGTGAGACCATGAATACTAAAAGCGGGTTTACACACCCCAATATGTGGGCCGATTATTGGGAACAAACATTCATACGAACGCTTGTTCCAGATAATCTGCCTGCGTAAAGGTGCAACAAGTCGAGCAGTCAGTTATGGGGAACGAGAGGTCTCTTTCCAATAATTTCTGCTCATTGGCACAATGTAAATGCACCTCAACTCTAGATCTTTAACCCAAACTTTAAAACCATGACTAACCCTAATCCTAGAGCTATATCCTAGAGCTATATTATATCCAAGAGCTATATTTCCAACACTAATCTTAAAGCCATGACCTAAATTTCCAACCTCAACCCTAGAGCTAGATCGCTAACCATAGACCTGTAACCTTAGAACCTTAATTATCCATACCACTAACCCTAACATCTAAACCATCAGTCTCTACGCCAAACCTGGATCACTAACCTATATTGTATAGCTAGACCTTAAACTCTAAGTCTAGATCTAGATCTCTAATGCCAGTCCTAAAACCATGACCTAGATTTCCAATCATAACCCTAAATCTAGATCTCTAACTCAAACGTTGACAACTTGACCGGCATCTGTAACCCTAGAACCCTAATTATTTCTACCACTAGCTCTTGCATCGAAGCTACCAATCTCTACCCCAAACTGTAAAGTTAGACCTTGAACCCTACCTCTAGATCTACAGCTGCATCACCGATCTTAAAACCATGACCTAGATCTCCAAACATAGTTCTCGAACTCAAAGTTTGACACCTGACCTAGATTTGTAACTGTGGATCTTTGAATTCTAACTCTCGATCTTTGACCTTAACCTTAAAACCATGACCTAGATCTTTAACTCCAACCTTTGACCTAGATGTCATATCCCAAAACCCCCTTTACTGTTACCCTTACATCTAGAACTCAATCTTAGCCCAAACAGAACCCATTCCATAACCCTAGATTCTCCGACATTGTTCTTCTGTCTGGTTCAGTTCCCTTATGACATGTATAGACCTCACAGATGATCTCTGACATCTTCTACTGTACATTTCCAAAGTTACAGAGAATCGACAGGGAGAACCACCAGCCACACACTTGTTTAGCAGGACCCATAGAGCACGTTTGGCGCTCACAGCAGGTTGGTCGGAGAGGAGGAGGGAGCGCGTATGTTAATATTCAGTAATAACTGTGTAACCATTTTCTTGGAAAGCCGAGAATCGTCTTATGAAATAGACAATCAACCTTGGGTGTGCCTCAGATCTAAACAGATACATGCAAATGCAGGCAGCATATACCACCGAAATCAGTAGAAGCACAGTCACGCCTATATAGCAGTCACATATTAGAGTGTCAGCTCTGCAGATCCTTTGTATATAGCGGCACATACGGTACTAGCTCTGCTGTACCATACTGTCCCACCAAATAGTGTATATATAAATCATACAGTACAGATCCCTGCTGTCTATATAGCAGTCATATATTAGAGTGTCAGCTCTGCAGCACCTCACTCTCACTCCCATTAGACATACACAAGAGCACCCAGCTGTTAGTGTCAGCTCTGCAGCACATTAGACCTCTACCCCAATATGTCATATACTATAGCACTCAGCTGTTAGATTGTCAGCTCTGCAGCACATTAGACCTCTACCCCAATAAGTCATATACTATAGCACTCAGCTGTTAGATTGTCAGCTCCGCAGTACTTTACTCTTCCACCCCCGTTAGGTATATACTATAGCACCCTGTTAATGTGTCAGCTCTGCAGCACATCACTCTCTCTCACCCCCATTAGTTAGATACTAGAGCACCCAGCTGTTAGAGTGTCAGCTCTGCAGTAACTCACTCTTGCACCCCCAGTAGTCATATACTATAGCACCCTGTTAGAGTGTCAGCTCTGCAGCACATCACTCTTCCACCCCCATTAGACGTATACTATAGTTCCCAGCTGTTAGAGTGTCAACTCTGCAGCACCTTACTCTTGCACCCCCAGTAGTCATATACTATAGCACCCTCTTAGACTGTCAGCTCTGCAGCACATCACTCTTGCACCCCCATTAGTCATATACTATAGCACCCTCTTAGACTGTCAGCTCTGCAGCACATCACTCTTGCACCCCCATTAGTCATATACTATAGCACCCTCTTAGACTGTCAGCTCTGCAGCACATCACTCTTGCACCCCCATTAGTCATATACTATAGCACCCTCTTAGACTGTCAGCTCTGCAGCACATCACTCTTGCACCCCCATTAGACGTATACTATAGTTCCCAGCTGTTAGTGTCAGCTCTGCAGCACCTCACTCTGTTTAACCCCCATCAGTAATACACTACAGCACCCAGCTGTTTAGAGTGTCAGCTCTGCAGCATGTCACTCTCACCCCATTAGTCATACACTAGAGCACCCAGCTGTTTAGAGTGTCAGCTCTGTAGCACCTGACTCTTGCACCCCCATTAGTTATATACTAAAGCACCCTGTTATTAGAGTTTCAGCTCTGCAGCACCTCAATCTTCCACCCCCATTAGACCATTAGACATAGTTCCCAGCTGATAGTGTCAGCTCTGCAGCACCTCTCTCTCACCCCCATCAGTTATACACTAGAGCACCCAGCTGTTAGAGTGTCAGCTCTGCAGGCCAGGCTGCTCCTGGGCTTTCCCCCCTGGGTACCTGTGTGGGCAGCTGCAGAGGGTCCTGGCTGTCAGGCTGGAGCAGGCAGGAGCTGGGTGCTTGCAGCAGTCTCCCTGGGTGTCTCATGCTCTGTCTCTCGCTCACTATCACTGTATATACACAGTGTGCGTCTTTCTCTCCCTGCCCTACAGAGTTCAGCTGAGGCTGAGCGTTCACCTTACTTAACCCTAGTGCGTCCTGTGAGAATGTGCCAGCCTCTCCCCTCTCCAGGCTGTCCCTACACATCCCTCTTCCTTTTCTCTGCTAATACCCCCCCTCCATGTATAAAGAGATAGCCATATAATATTACTGACACCAGCTGCAATGTGGACATTGCATAACAATGTGTGCTAAGGACATGGTGGGGACTACAGCTCCCAGCATCTACCAGCAGTGCAGAAAATGGAGACAATTATATTTACTGCAGAAGCTCATGTATGAGCATTAACAGATCATGTGCCTAATGAAAGCTGGGTGTGATGAGGACTACTACTCCCATCAGATATGACATAGATAGATAG
Organism: Rhinella marina; assembly: GCA_900303285.1. NCBI lineage: Eukaryota > Metazoa > Chordata > Amphibia > Anura > Bufonidae > Rhinella > Rhinella marina. Next base: position 21,042 of record ONZH01000387.1, read on the forward strand.
ATAGATAGATAGATAGATAGATAGATAGGATGATAGATATGAGATATAGATGATTGATAGATACTGTAGATAGATAAATATTAGATAGATATAGATGATTGATAGATAGATGGATAAATAGAATAGATAGATGAATAGATATTAGATAGATAGATAATATAAAAAGATGATAGATAGATAGATAATGGATAGATAGATGATAGATACGTAGATAGATATGATATAGATAACTATGAGATAGATAGATAGATTAATGATAGATAGATAGATAGATAGATAGGAGATAGATAGATTAATGATAGATAGGTAGGAGATAGATAAATAGGAGATAGATAGATAGGAGATCGATAAATATTAGATAGATATCAGATAAAAATATACTGTAGATAAATAGATAGGAGAGAGAGAGATGGAAAGATATGAGATAGATAAATAGATAGAACAATGGAGAACGAGGCAGCACTCGGATGTGGTGAAGATAGTGGACCTTTATTCCAAACAACGCAACGTTTCGGCCGACTCAGTGTGGCCTTTCTCAAGCTTGAAACGTTGCGTTGTTTGGAATAAAGGTCCACTATCTTCACCACATCCGAGTGCTGCCTCGTTCTCCATTGTTCTATACATCAGGCTTAATATCCTTAGCTGTGAGGGATTGCACCACCATCCCCATTCAAGACTTGTGCTGCTGCTCTTTTGTCGTTTATAGACAAATAGATAGATAGATATCAGATAGATAGATAGATAGATATGAGAGATACATAGATAAGTGCCCCATGCACATGATGAGACCCCATTAGTCTCCCCACACACAGTGACGCCCCCTTAGTTTGTATACTCACCTATCCCTATGTTCCCACCACAAGCTGTGCAGGTCAGATCGCCGCTGGACTCCAGTCTGCGCTGTCGCAGCAGGTGTGATGATGTCACTGTATCCCGCCTACCTGCAGCAGTGAATAGTGGAGGTAACTGCTGATCGCTCCCTCTTTCACCATTGTATTCGACTGTATATGTGTCCTGAGGACACACATACAGTTGAAGTCAGGACATTTGGCACCTGTCCTGGGACACTGGGACAGAGGCCAACATTATGGACTGTCCCACTGGATCCAGGACGGTTGGGAAGCATAGACTGACAGACAGAGAGACGGATAGATAATAAATAGATAAATATGAGAGAGATAGATAGATATTAGATAGATGGATAATAGATAGATATGAGATAGATAGATATGAGAGATAGACAGGATTTGGGATTACACAATAACATAATCACATATCGTACTCATGATATAACAGCATAAAGTGATTTATACTAAACATTTTTGGGATTGTATTGTTTGACCACAGTTATGCAGAACTAATCAGACATGTGAGACTTTCTCCAGGACAATATGTACAGTAGTATTACGGTCAGTAGTAATCCCGCTATAAATATCCCATCGCCTGCTGTACTGCTGGGGGGATAGTACTGGAGTGAATAGACCTAGATACTGCACACCTACAATCCCCTGCTGATCTGCCACATTGTGGTCATGCTGCGGGCGTGCGAACATCTGTCAGCCTCTGTACTCCAATCAGACATTTTTTTCATTGAATTGTTTAAAAAACATTTGGATTATGCAAATGACATGAATGATCTCTGCTCTATATTCTTGTCTCTGATGATGTCACTGGTTTTCCACGACGCACAGTAAAATATATAAGGGTCTCATATGCTCTAAGCCCATAGGGGGTGCACACCTTTTACAAAACTCACAAGCAAGAGGGCAAAAAATGCAAAAATAAAAATGTGTCATGGCTACTAAAACTGACTATACTGAGAGTAAAAGAGTCAAAACCATCACAACTGTTGATACCTACAGCTACCACTAGGGGGCGTTTACTGAGAATGGATTCCTACAGGTAATACTGGACACATTGGGAACTGTGTAGATCTGTATGCAGTAGGCTCCCCCTAGTGGCTATTACTATATACCAAATTGGATGCAGCAATAGATGCAATTTAGTGGCAGGTCCACCATCAGTGGTCCTGTACCCTTAACCCCTTAAGGAGACAACTCCTTTAAGGGTGGACCCGCTCCTGTCGCCAAAACAGCACCCCTGAAGTGGAGGGAGAGCAAACTGCTCATGCGTGGCCACTCTCCACCTATATGTGACTTCTGAAAATAGCAGATTCCACTATTTTTAGAGGTTCCATCCTGGTCAATGACGGGTTGGGGGCTCTTTACTCTCCATTCCCTGCTATTGGACCTAGGAAAATAGCTGAGTGAGTCCCATAGTGGGGGAGGACGCCGCACATGTGGCCCCTGTCTGAAGATAGGAGCAGGTACCAGAGATGGGACCCACACCTATCTGATATTAATGGCATATCCTAGACATACTCCATAAATTCCCCAGATGGGAATATCCCTTTAAGGATGCAGCCTACTTTAGCCTTAAAGGGGTTGTCTCACTTCAGCAAATGGCATTTATAATGTACAGAACGTTAATACAAGGCACTTACTAATGTATTGTGATTGTCCATATTGCTTCCTTTGCTGGCTGCATTTTTCCATCACATTATACACTGCTTGTTTCCGGGGATCACGACCACCTTGTAATCCATCAGTGGTGGTCGTACTTGCACACTACAGAATAAAGTGTTGGCCTATGTGCGCTCCTGTAGCCTCAGTCACCAGAGAGGCCGCTGCTTTCTCTTATAGTGTGCAGGCACGGCCACTGCTGATGGATTGCAGGGTGGTCTGTAACCATGGAAACGTGCAGTGTATAATGTGATGAAAAAATGAATCCAGCCAGCAAAGGAAGCAATATGGACAATCACAATACATTAGTAAGTGCCTTGTATTCACTTTCTATGCATTATAAATGCCATTTGGTGAAGTGAGACAACCCCTTTAAGGACTAGGAGTTTGTTTTTTCATTTCTGGTTTTTCGAGACCCAGAACTTCTCTATTTTTCCATCGACGTGTCGATTCCAACAGCGTCTTTTGGGTTCTGTTTTTATAGTATAAATGAAACGGTAATCCACAGCAAATGGTAAAACATAAAGGAGGACAGATATGGCTCACCAATCGCATTCACTTCACAGATGCCACCTGGACGGTTCTCCAAAGGTTGAAACCTTAATGTCGGCTCCACCACTTCATATATAGAAAAATCCTTCAGCTCTGCTAGATAAAAACAAGGCTTTATTAAAATTGTATATAAAAAATTTTTTTTAAAGCTTACGCGTTTCGGATAAATCCAGTCATCTTTGAGCCTTTCACACAGGTTAACAGTTAATATATATGAGACCCATGACATCACTGCACCCTCCTCCCAATTAAAACAATCAGATTACACCCACTGCCTCTTGCACGTTAACTCCTGCCCAACTCCGATACACAAGGAATATAAGCAATGATAATTACCAAGCGAAAAAACACCTCGTTATTATACGTATGGCCGCAAAAAAATGCTCAAACCAGAAGAAACATGTTTGCTTAATAAAAATACTTCAGATCTGTACATGAATTTAATCCCCGTGGATATCTGCTAACCAGATTTACAATCCTCAGAGCCTCCCGATTATGGTGAGTTGTATCTGTTTGTCTGCCCGTGTACTGACTTCTGCCCAGTTCCTGGTTTCCCACCCTATGCCTCCTGACCTGACCTGTGCCTGACCTTCATATTGACCCGTTACCTGCCCAAACCTCTGACTATTTATTGGATTGCTCGTACTCTGGCAGCCCCGGCTATGGTTCTACCTGTTCCTTCCATACCGATGTGTCTGATCCCTGTGAGTCAGCTGTCACCTACTCCAGGAGGTTGTAGCCTGGAGGTTCCCTCCCTGTTACAACCTGCAGCAGATTTATCACATGAGCTCAGGCTGGATGATAAATGTGTTGCAGGGACAGAAACTTCTCTCTGACTCTACTATCGGTTAGCTTGTTTAGAGACAGATTTTTATGCCAGAATTGCACCAAAATTTAGGAGCAAATGGTGCTTCTTAGGCCCCACCCCTTTCAAATGCAGCTCCGCCTGCTTTCTGCTAAGCCCCACCTCTTAGCCTGTCAGGAAAAGGTGTAGAAAACCTACATGCACCATTCTGATTTTATCAAGAGGCAGATGCCCCTTTTCTCTGCCCTTTGGAAACATGCAGAGAAGTGTAAAAAGTTGCAAATTATGGTGCACATACGGTGTGCGCCAAAATTTGCGACTTATTTACGTCACAATAGTGGTATAAATGCCATGATAACTGCCTCTCATTGTGTCTGTTGGAATTAAAATGTCCCAAAGATGTTTGGCAATACGTTTTCGTAATTGTCTTGCGGCACAGCACACATATTGCGACCTGCAGCTGATGCAATTCATGCAGTAAAACACGTGGGATGTTCCGCAACTAATGAAAGATCCCATACTGAATGTTTTACCATTACCCCGAACCTCACATGGATCCAGAGATCTCATCAATCATTGCTCTGCTAGATTTATACCATGCTGACCGCTCAGGGGATGTCTCCTTTCAGCTGCATCTCTCTCCCTATCACTGTTCTTTCTACTGTAGCGCTCACCCTCTCACAGCTTAGAGTTGTGTCCTGTCTGCTGCATCTCTTTCCACGTTACAGCTAAGGGATCGTTGCTTTATTCTACATCTCTCTCCCTGTAACTGTCACAGCTTTTAGCAGAAGATATGGCTGGTGGCAGTTGAAGGATGGAACTGAGCATGTGTGTCCACTTCAGGAAGTGGACAGAGAAGTTAGAAAAATAGCAAACAGTAGGTGGCGCTATATACATTTTATTGAATAGCTCAGTGGCTTTACTACATTTTTCATTATATTAGACAATTATTATATTATATTAGATTAGATTAGAAAGTATTCAGATCCAGGGGCTGGTTGGAAAACAAAGCTAGAACCAGCCTTGTATCTCACATGGATCCAGAGATCTTCACATTCATTGCTCTAATGGGTCTGCCAGATTTCTTGTAAACTGGCAGCTCAGGGGTTGTGTCCTTTCTGCTGCATATATCTCCCTATCACAGCTCAGGGGGCAAGTCCTTTCTGCTGCAGCGGTGTGTCCTTTCTGCTGCAACTCTCTCCATATCGCAACTCAGGGGATATGTCCTTTCTGCCACAGCTTTCTCCCTATCATAGCTCAGGGAGGTATCCTTTCTGCTGCAGCTCCCTACCTTGTCACCGCTTAGGGGGTATGTTCTTTCCGCTGCAGCTACCTCCCTATCACAGCCCAGGGAGGAATGTCCTTTCTGCCGCAGATTTCTCCGTATCATAGCTTCAGTGAAGTGGCCATTCTGCTGCAGCTCTGGTCCTATCACAACTCAGGGGATATGTCCTTTCTGCCACAGCTTTCTCTCTATCACAGCTCAGGGAGGTGTATCTTTTCATGCAGCTCTCTCCCTATCGCAGCCCAAGAGGGAATGTCCTTTCTGCCGCAGCTTTCTCCCTATGATAGCTCAGAGAGGTGCAACTTTTCTGCTACAGTTCTCTCCCTATCACAGCTCATGGGGCATGTCCTTTCCAATGCAGCTCTCTCCCTGCAACTGTCACAGCTTCTAACAGTAGATATAACTAGAAGCAGTCGAAGGATGGAACTGAGCATGTGCGACCCCCTCAGTAGGTGGATGCACATATTACTACACAAATTAAACACCAGGGGCACAATTATAATTAAATAAATAGAATCTTTCACAACTGGAGTATATTTGTAACAAAGTAAATTACAGACTAAATAGTTTTTCATGCTGATTATATTAAAACAACACACTTTAAATAGTCGAGATCAGAGCAATCTCCAATCTCAGCCCTCCAGGTATCATACAGCCAACACTTGCTCCATCACAGTGACATCACATCATGGCAGTTCATGTCACTTACCTTGCTGCTGGAACATAGTACATCACAGAGCACAGGGGGGGATTCAGGCTGGGGTTACACAGCAATCTTGCCCCCGACACCCATCGAGCGACCAGCCATTGAACTGAATAGCGCCACAGAGTGACTTGCAAGTTGCTGGAAAATGTCAACAAATCCAGAAGTGTCCCTGTCTGTGAAAGACATATGCCCCAAAAAGGTCCTGGTGGAATCACCCTTTTAACCAGCACCCTATTGTTCAGGTAATTGGTGGAGGTCTCAGTTACAAACATATTATGACACCCATGGACACGCCGGCTGTACAAGAACAGGATGGTCTCTGTTCTGTACTGCGATGGTATGAGATGTGTCAAGAATGCTTTGGATTGCATCATATAGGTCATCTTAGTTAAGCTCGTAATGGATGGCTTAGACTGGTTACAATTGTAGCAAACCCTCTGCTGTGAGATGAATCAGATCTCCTTTTACAGCCTCTTATTTGTAAACCTGAATTTACATTCACTGACAGCAAGCACAGATCCAAAGACCGTACAAGGGGTTGTCCAGCTGTTAATATTGATGACCTGTCATCAGGATTAGGTTACCAATATCTTGTCTTTATCTGTTTCTTTCTCTCTCCCTCCCTCATTCCCCTATTAAGATCTTTAATGCAAAGAGGTCAGTAGTAAATAATGGCATTGTGACACTGACATATATAGCTATGGGTAAAAACATACACACACAAGCATCCAAAAATTATCCTTTTCTTGTGAGCAATAGCAGTACAGTGTGGATGTCGAACCTCATGGACAAGACTGGAGATGTGAGGCTTTGCAGGGGTAATAGTAATGGCAGCAGTAGCACCACAGTATGGGACTAAGGCAGGAGATGTGTGGCTGTGTAGGGGTAGTAGTAGTGGTATTAATAGCCATGGCAGCAGCAGTAGTACAGTATGGAACCTGATGGATAGGAGATGTGTGGTTGTTTAGGGGTAGTAGTAATGGCAGTAATACAAATGGCAGCAGCAGAGGTACAGTATGGAACCTGATGGGTCAGAGATGTGTGGCTGTGTAGGCGTAATAGTAATGGCAGCAGTAGCAGCGCAGTATAGAACCTGACAGTCATGGCTGTGTAGGCGTAATAGTAATGGCAGCAGTAGCAGCGCAGTATAGAACCTGACAGTCAAGGAAAGAGATGTGCGGCTGTGTAGAGGTAGTAGTAGTGGCAGTTATAGCCACGGCAGCAGCAGTAGTACAGTATGGAACTTGATGGGTAGGAGATGTGTGGCTGTGTAGGCGTAATAATAACACAGCAGTAGCAGCACAGTATGGAACCTGACAAACAAGGCAGGAGATGTGTGGCTTTGTACGAGTAGTAGTAATGGCAGTAATAGCAGTGGCAGCAGCACAGTATGGAACCTAACAGGTAGGAGATGTGTGGCTGTGTAGGGGTAATAGTAAAGGCATGCAGTAGCAGCACAGTATGGAACCTGACAGACAAGGCAGGAGATGTGTGGCTTTGTAGGGGTAGTAGTAATGGCAGTAAAAGCGGCGGCAGCAGCACAGTATGGAACGTGACGGACATGAGATGTGCGACTGAGGAGTAATAGTACAGGCAGCACTGGGAGCAGCAGTTGCAGTATGGAACATGATGGACAGGCAGACAACAGCATGATTGGTCTGGCAATAAATAGCTATGGTCAGCAATGGCAGATCTACTCATTGGCCACAGTTCCAATCTGCCCTCCAGAGTCCATGGGGTCAAGGAACAGGGTATGTCCCAGTCTAGAAATAAATTAATCTGGTTGTTCAGGCGATGTGTATCCATTTGCTGATGTGCATCAGTTTGAAACAGGGAATGAAAAAACTGTTCTATCATGTTCATCAAACTGAATTAGCTGCAGCTTCTGCTACTTGTCATAGCAGAGACGGCAGGAGGTCTGTGACTCAGAGGGGGCAGAGTGGGCCTTCTGGTCAGATACGCGGGTGGCAGGCGTATTCGCAGCGAAAGCTGTGGTGGGCTGTGTACAGAGCATTTCTAGGTAATACAATTTTGCCTCCCTTTTGGCATCAGGAAAACATTTCTTCATTTTACATTGATAGCAATAGCACTTGCTATTGGTGCGCTTGTCAGCGCATAAGCAACCAAGCATGCAGCTTGCCATGCTCGCCAGTGCTCCGGAGAACCAGTGGTGTATCATTGATGGAGGCAGACCATGTGACTGCTACAGAGGCCAGCGCTGCACTCCTTGTCTTTCCAATGTGAAAACATTGCATTTTCATGCAACCATCACAAGGGGGAGCTCAGTGCAAACAGATGATTACAACTGCATACATTTCTAGGCACTGAGCTCCCCCTAGTGGTGGCTGCAGGTGGAAGCACTTTAGCAACTGAATGGCTGCGTCTTTTCTTGCCCAGGTTTATCAGTTGTAAGCCAGCATGGAGACACTTTAGACATGTAATTGGAGGGAGGGGGAGTGGGAGTGACGCGCTGCCCTGCTGCTGTTAGGGATGGGAGGATCTCCATGGAGCAGGAGGCAGATAAGCGCCTGGTGTGAGAATCAGGCCAGCACAAATATGGAGGTGTCAATAGGACCTGGCCTTGTTGCTGGAGTGCTGCCTCACTGCTGCCACAAAAAACATTGACACAGTGGCTGGATTCATTTTTCCATCACATTATACACTGCTCGTTTCCATGGTTATGACCACCCTGCAGTCCATCAGTGGTGGTCGTGCTTGCACACTACAGGAAAAGGCGCCAGCCTCTCTGGTGGCCAGGACTGTTGGAACTTTCATAGAAATGCATCAGCAGCAGCTCCCGTCCCGGCCACCTCGTATCTGGGCTGCAGCAGTCGTCGTAACTCCTGGATACAAGCAGTGTATAACGTGATGGAAAAATGAATCCAGCCAGCAAAGGAAGCAACATGGACAATCACAATACATTAGTAAGTGCCTTGTATTAGCGTTCTCTACATGATAAATGCTATTTGCTGAAGTGAGACAACCTCTTCAAGTATATAAATTACAAAACATGAATATAAAAAACATAAAAAAGGAGGAAAAAAATATTTCTTTCATTTAGACCCAGATTTCCTTATCCACATTGTGTCATTGTAAAAAACTAGAAAGTCTATCCTTCCCATTTCTTGGCACAAAAACCCTTTCTAATAAGGGCTCAATCACTCAACCATATTTACGGGTCCGCATTAATTATTCGATTTTGCGTAACGGATCCATTCATTTCAATGGGGCCGCAAAAGATGCAGACAGCATACCGCACTTCCGTTCTGCGGCCCCGCAAAAAAAAAATATAGAGCATGTCCTATTCTTGTCCGTGAATCAGAATAGGCATTTCTATCCTAGAAACTCGGAATCTACACAGCCAGTATCAGTGTTTGCTGATCTGCAATTTGCGGGCCACAAAACACGTACGGTCATGTAAATGTACCCTTAACCTGCAATTTTCAAGGTAGTTATATATCACTCCCATGAATCTCCATCACATGTAGGATGATTCTTGGACCTCCCTTTCCACGGATCTCCCTTTCCATGGAGTATAAATCCTCACATGTTCGTGTAAACAGGGGTCTAATACTTTTCCAATTGAAAAAATGTATCTGCTTCCAATTTTTCCTTATAGCATTTCTCACTATATTGGGGAACGAGCTGCATTTAAATAGTCACAGTCCTTTCACACAATTTAATTTAATAGAGATTTCTAAATCAGTTCATTAAAAGCTGTAAAGTTATGGCCACTAGGGGTCTCACTTCAATCTAACTAGCAGTCCACTGCCTGTTATTAAAGGGGTATTCCTCATGACAGACAATGGGGGCATATTGCTAGGATATGCCCCCATTGTCTGATAGGTGCGGGTCCCACCTCTGGGACCCGCACCTACACCAAGAACGGAGTGGGAAAGGTGGTGGCTGGAAATTGGTAGCTTCTGAAGATTATCGGAGCCTCACCTTCTAATCTGTTCTGTGAGCTCCAGAGCTGAAAACAAGCATAGTGGGAAGTAAGAGAAGTGAGTTTACAGCAGTACAGTGCTGGTGGATTACAAAGAAGTGAAATGTCACTTGCTTGTGAGAGAAATGCATCTAGCTGTGCAGCTGAAAAAGAGAATAATATGGCTGAATGAGAGATAAGGGAAGACCAAAAAAGACCTGCTCCTTCACAGTTATGATTGTACAATGAAGCACAGCCATTATGCAAACTTTCTATGAAAAATTAGGTACGATTTATACCAAAAAACCATGGAATTATTCCTACCATTATGATTACCATATAATAATCATGTATCCTGATTCACTACCCTAAAAAATGCTTTACCTACTAAAGTTTTCATTATATCCCCTCTCACGTAATATCACATGAAAACATGGTATTTAATATTTGTTCAACGTTTAAAGGGTTTCCGTCACCAGTTTTTTCGGTATGAATCAGACTGACATTAGAGATGTGCTAATGTCACCTGATTCCAAATATATATCTGTTTTATTTACTGGTGCCCCCATTTTTATATAAAATGAACTTTTATTTTATGCTAATAAGGCCTCTAGGTGCAAGGGGCGTTACCCCTGCTCCTAGAGGCTCTGTTGATTGACAGGACCAGGCAGAGAAGAAACACTCCATTCACCATAGCTTGCAAGGACCTTCAATGATGTCATGACTATGTGATCAGTCACATGGTTTAGGAGGAGACAGGCTGTTTGTGTGATCCTAACCATGTGACTGATCACATGGTAATGACATCATTGAAGGTCCTTGCAAGCTATGGTGAATGGAGTGTTTCTTCTCTGCCTGGGCCTGTCAATCAACAGAGCCTCTAGGAGCAGGGGTAACGCCCCTTGCACCTAGAGGCCTTATTAGCATAAAATAAAAGTTCATTTTATATAAAAATGGGGGCACCAGAAATAAAACAGATATATATTTGGAATCAGGTGACATTAGAGATGTGCACATAAGTGGATTACTGCTTCCGAGACCACACATTCTGTTATGGATGACCGACAACGGAGCAGAGGAGGTGCAGGGAAGCAGTGGCTGATGATGTTGACGGTGATGACAATTTGGCCAGGCTGTTATAATGACATGGGAGTAGAAGGATGGTCTTCTTCACACAGCTAGCCAGTTTGATTGAATTTGAGTCCACCACAGTATATTACAGGTCAGGTACAAGACTCTAGTAAATGGAGTTTTTAGGAGGCAATTTTCATTACGGTTTTTGGAAAAAACAAAAAAGTCCAATACAACTTACATTCAGCATTGTGGAGACAGCTGACCACATGGGCCCACAATGCCACTCCCAATACCGAGCTTGCCCGAGATCTGACACAGCTTTTTAGTCCACTATTATGACATGTGGTGACTGTGACACAAACCAATACATCAGGTTGGTACACTAGTATGTGCCGAATAAAATTTTTGTAATAAAATTTTCAATCGTTGTTTACAAAACTGCAGCTAATATATACAGTGACGGTGATGCTGTAAAATATACTATCTGTACATTTATAAACTGTAGAAGCTTTGCAACAGATTTTTTTGGGAAAAAAAATCACAAAAAAAACAATCTCTACGACCAAAATATATATGCTGCTTCCTGGTGATGCCCTTAAATACATTTATTGCACACTTACTGAATAAACTGCTAAAAATTGCAAAAGGTTTTTGGAAAAAACAGGTGCAATTACGGTTTCCCGGTGTGAGACAAAATATTGTTCATACATTAAAATACACTTATTTCAATACTCACATGAGCAGCAAAAGCTTTGCAACAGATTTTTAAAAAATAAAAGGCTAATTGCTACACATTAAAATAGTACTGTCTCTTTATCATTTCCAGTACGGTGTAATTATTATCAGTGTATAGATACTACCATTATACAGTGTGATTATTATCAGTGTATAGATACTACCATTATACGGTGTGATTATTATCAGTGTATAGATACTACCATTATACGGTGTGATTATTATCAGTGTATAGATACTACCATTATACGGTGTGATTATTATCAGTGTATAGATACTACCATTATACAGTGTGATTATTATCAGTGTATAGATACTACCATTATACGGTGTGATTATTATCAGTGTATAGATACTACCATTATACGGTGTGATTATTATCAGTGTATAGATACTACCATTATACGCTGTGATTATTATCAGTGTATAGATACTACCATTATACGGTGTGATTATTATCAGTGCATAGATACTACCATTATACTGTGTGATTATTATCAGTATATAGATACTACCATTATACGGTGTGATTATTATCAGTGTATAGATACTACCATTATACAGTGTGATTATTATCAGTGTATAGATACTACCATTATACAGTGTGATTATTATCGGTGTATAGATACTACCATTATACGGTGTGATTATTATCAGTGTATGGATACTACCATTATACGGTGTGATTATTATCAGTGTATAGATATTACCATTATACGGTGTGATTATTATCAGTGTATAGATACTACCAGTATACGGTGTGATTATTATCAGTGTATAGATACTACCATTATACGGTGTGATTATTATCAGTGTATAGATACTACCATTATACAGTGTGATTATTATCAGTGTATAGATACTACCATTATACAGTGTGATTATTATCAGTGTATAGATACTACCATTATACAGTGTGATTATTATCAGTATATAGATACTACCATTATACGGTGTGATTATTATCAGTGTATAGATACTACCATTATACGGTGTGATTATTATCAGTATATAGATACTACCATTATACGGTGTGATTATTATAAGTGTATAGATACTACCATTATACAATGTGATTATTATCAGTGTATAGATACTACCATTATACGATGTGATTATTATCAGTGTATAGATACTACCATTATACGATGTGATTATTATCAGTGTATAGATACTACCATTATACAGTGTGATTATTATCAGTGTATAGATACTACCATTATACGGTGTGATTATTATCAGTGTATAGATACTACCATTATACGATGTGATTATTATCAGTGTATAGATACTACCATTATACGGTGTGATTATTATCAGTGTATAGATACTACCATTATACAGTGTGATTATTATCAGTATATAGATACTACCATTATACGGTGTGATTATTATCAGTGTATAGATACTACCATTATACGATGTGATTATTATCAGTGTATAGATACTACCATTATACGGTGTGATTATTATCAGTATATAGATACTACCATTATACGGTGTGATTATTATCAGTGTATAGATACTACCATTATACGGTGTGATTATTATAAGTGTATAGATACTACCATTATACAGTGTGATTATTATCAGTGTATAGATACTACCATTATACGGTGTGATTATTATCAGTGTATAGATACTACCATTATACAATGTGATTATTATCAGTGTATAGATACTACCATTATACAGTGTGATTATTATCAGTGTATAGATACTACCATTATACGGTGTGATTATTATCAGTGTATAGATACTACCATTATACGGTGTGATTATTATCAGTGTATAGATACTACCATTATACGGTGTGATTATTATCAGTATATAGATACTACCATTATACGGTGTGATTATTATCAGTGTATAGATACTACCATTATACGGTGTGATTATTATCAGTGTATAGATACTACCATTATACGGTGTGATTATTATCAGTGTATAGATACTACCATTATACGGTGTGATTATTATCAGTGTATAGATACTACCATTATACGATGTGATTATTATCAGTGTATAGATACTACCATTATACGATGTGATTATTATCAGTGTATAGATACTACCATTATACAGTGTGATTATTATCAGTGTATAGATACTACCATTATACAATGTGATTATTATCAGTGTATAGATACTACCATTATACAGTGTGATTATTATCAGTGTATAGATACTACCATTATACAGTGTGATTATTATCAGTGTATAGATACTACCATTATACAGTGTGATTATTATCAGTGTACAGATACTACCATTATACGGTGTGATTATTATCAGTGTATAGATACTACCATTATACGGTGTGATTATTATCAGTGTATAGATACTACCATTATACGGTGTGATTATTATCAGTGTATAGATACTACCATTATACGGTGTGATTATTATCAGTGTATAGATACTACCATTATACGATGTGATTATTATCAGTGTATAGATACTATCATTATACGGTGTGATTATTATCAGTGTATAGATACTACCATTATACGGTGTGATTATTATCAGTGTATAGATACTACCATTATACGGTGTGATTATTATCAGTGTATAGATACTACCATTATACGGTGTGATTATTATCAGTGTATAGATACTACCATTATACTGTGTGATTATTATCAGTGTATAGATACTACCATTATACAGTGTGATTATTATCAGTGTATAGATACTACCATTATACGGTGTGATTATTATCAGTGTATAGATACTACCATTATACTGTGTGATTATTATCAGTATATAGATACTACCATTATACAGTGTGATTATTATCAGTGTATAGATACTACCATTATACGGTGTGATTATTATCAGTGTATAGATACTATCATTATACAGGTGTTTTGTACTGGTGTTCAGTTCCCAGCGCTCGTCTCTCTTCTCCTCCAGTATTGAGGTCAGGGCGAGCTGGTTCTGTAACATGCTGTAACATTAGCTGCGCTCAGACGAGAAGCCGGAGGGGAACTTACATAACCCGCAGAGGAAAACAGAGCAGCCATTTGGAGAGCAGCCGTGTGATCTCCCAGGGTCAGTGAAGGAAGGACAGGGCTGTCTGAATAATTACACATGGCATATAAGAGTCTGCAGCAATCACACCTGTACTCAGTGACATTTCTCAATGGATTGTTCTGAGCTAATGACGTACCGTGTCTGGAACATGTGTGATGTCATAGAAGTCACCAGGTACAGCCGCTGAACAAGTGTTGTCTGAGATTTTCAATAATAAGGATTTTTATCGATGATCTTATAAAAGCATTTCAGATACTGAGCAATAAAGGCTGGACATACTTATGTGACATGGAGTCTGCTCCTCCCACCACAGGGTGACAAGGACAGGAGGGAGGAGCTATATGACATGGAGTCTGCTCCTCCCACCACAGGGAGACACAGACAGGAGGGAGGAGCTATGTGACATGGAGTCTGCCCCTCCCACCACAGTGTGGCATAGATAGGAGGGAGGAGCTATGGGAGAAAGGGATAAACTGTAAACCATCGGATTATAAGGACAATGAGTACCTGGGATAAAAAAAAAAAACAGGATTCTTTATAAATGGGTAAAAAAAACAATAAGACACTGGATTATCAGGTACTGTGCAGAACACTTACCACTGAGCCGCTGGGGACATAATATATCAAACCACTGGGCCACCAGGAAAGCTCCAGAACAATCGGTTTCTCTCTTTTTTAATTTTTTTTTCAAAATTTTTCGCTTGCTCTCTTTCAATCTCTTTAATACAAAGACAGCAATAGTAAGGTCAGAATGACACTGACATATATAACTATGGGTAAACGCATGGTAGACAGCGTCAGCAATAAACAGCCTGTTTAATAACACAATGATTCATTTAATTTATGATATTTAAAGTAAAAAAAAAATTCAAAAATGTGTCCCTTATCAGAGGCAGATGCCTGTCCTGCTGGGGTGTATTCACACACTGTAGTATCAGATGAAGCAATGTCTTGTTCTGAACACAGTCGATAAAAAAAAAATTAAAATATATATATATTTATATATATGCTGATTGGAATACGCTTATTGTACACTGTAGACACTGCAATAGGTATTTTGGGGGGAAATTGCAATTGCACAATGTCTGCAGCCTGCTGCTTATGATTTATGAACTGTAGAAGCTTTGCAATAGGAAAAAGAGGCTGGATCCTGCACATTATAAGAGTACTGTCACTTTAAAAGTGTGCAGCTCAAGCAGTGTAAAGCCTAATTTACATTTCCGTGGAGCACGGTCCATGAAATCCCGGACCGTGCTCCTTCTGAGGACGGGAGCGCACGGCGTCATTGGTTGCTATGATGTCGTGCACTTCCTGAGGCCGCCGCTGTACAGTCATACAAAGTGTATCACTGTACAGCGGCGGCCCCAGGAAGCGCACGGCATCATAGCAACCAATGACGCCGTGCGCTCCGGGCCTCAGAAGGAGCACGGTCTGGGATGTCACGGATCATCCCGGATCCGTGGAACTTTCCATCTTCATTATATATATATATATATATATATATATATATATATATATATTAGCAGGATGACCCCGCTTCACAAGGGTATATTTCCACAATTTAATTTATTGTTTGTGTGTGAGGTTAAATTATATCCACAGTGTTCCCCATAACAGTGACTTCTACAGCACCCCTCTCCCTTAATAGTGACCTCCACAGCAACCCACCCCTTAACTTTGACCTTCACAGCAGCCCACCCCTTTAACAGTGACCTCCACAGTGCCCCACCCCGTTAACTTTGACCTTCACAGCTCCCTGCCCCCATAACAGTGTTCTCCACAGCAGCCTGCCCCCATAACAGTGTTCTCCACAGCACCCTGTCCCTTAGGGGCCGTTCAGACGGCCGTAGTATTGAGGATCTGCAATACCACGGATGCTGCCCGGCGTGTGTTCCACAATTTGCAGAACACACGGCTGGGCGCCCCATTCAAGATGCCTATTCTTGTCCGCTGTTGTGGACCAGAATAGGATAGGTTCTATAATTTATTGCGGCGCCACGGCTGCCCGCTCTAGAGACCCATTCACGCAACCGTGTGAATGGGCACATAAAATTGACCTCCACAGCAGCCTACCCCCTTAACTTTGACCTGCACAGCAGCCCACCCCCTTAAGTGACCTCCACAGCGGCCCGCACCCTTTACAGTCATTCCACAATGCCCCACCCCCTTAAAAGTAACCTCTACAGCGCCCCACACACTTAACAGTGACCTGCACAGTGCCTGCCCCCTTAACAGTGACCTCTACAGCACCTCACCCCCTTAACACTGACATCCACAGTACCCCGCCATCTTAACTGTAACCTCCACAGTGCCCGTCCCCTTAAAAGTAACTTCTACAGCGCCCTGCCCACTTAACAGTGACCTGCCCCCTTAACAGTGACCTCTACAGCCACTAACCCCCTTAACATACATATTTGATATATATAGCGTACTGAATTTGATGGCACGTGCAGTTTCGCATGATTCATCCGTATGAAATTGCCAAAATTTTGGAAGCTGAATTTTTGCTACATTTGTAACAAATCTGATTAGTTTGGAATTGATTCACTCATCTCTACTGCGGACACTGAATCTTCAGGATGCTGAATACGTGGTCTCACCAGCGATACGACAAGTAACCACTAGATTTGCAGGGACTCTGCACTGGACACTAGATATATTCATGTGCACCGGCATCGGCAATCTGAGGCTGCATCTTGGCATACAGTCAATAGTTGCACATGACTCTAGCAGGGATGGAAGGGTTGCACAGAAATGTAAATCACGCGGACAGTTAGAAAAACCGTACCTCCCATTCGACTTATAATGTTATGGTTATTGCAATATTTACAGCACGTAATAAAATTTTCATTGAATAAAGCAATTTCGGCTTGTTACATTCCCCAGGATGAAGCATTAGCCGATCATATTATCACTGCTGAGAGCCCAATTACCTCTTATTACAATAAACAGACACAGCGGGGCCCCTATTTGCCCACATCAAACACATCTTATCACAGTAACACCCACGTAACAAACATAGTACATATGACAATACAGAACACATGAGTCATCTACATATTATCATACACGTTATTACATGTGTTAGGTTACTGGAGGTAATAGCTTAGAGTAAGAATAAATACTTTAGTATTTTTTATTAGTGTTTTTTTTCTTACTTAAAATTATTTATTTAGACTTTTTTTTATCTAGAGACTCCCAATAGGGTAAAACTTCCTTTTTAGCTTGTGCTGCGGCAGCAGTCATCTCATTATTATCACAGGGCAGGTTCACAATGATATGAAGCACCTTATTAGATATGATCCCCCTCCCTGCACAATGACCTTTGCACAGGTCACAGAGCATGCCCACAACAGGTCAATAAGATGGCTGCCTCTAATTGTCTCTGTGCATAAAAAGACTGACTGACTTCCACTTCATACATAAGAGCCTGTATTTGGTACAGAAAAGGAACAGAGCTGATAAAGCTGATGAAGGGGTTCTCACCCTGGCCGAACCCCACCACCCTGGCTCTGGTGCCAATCGGGTCCTCTCTGGTCTCCATCGGCCTCAGTCAGTGATCGGCTGAGCAGACATCTCCTGTGTGTCCAGACTGGACTAGAAAGTAGAGACCAGTAGGGGCTTGGTTAGAATTGGAGTGCTTTTTAAAGGTGTTGTCCAGCCTAGGAGCTGACTGCCTCAATGGTCTTCGAGCAAGTGAAAAAAAAAAAAAAACAGCTGTCTGCAGTCCCACCTATGCCCCATTCCCAGCTGCTTCTAGTACCTGGTGGACTTGAAGTGCCTTGGTCCTGTGACTGGTGCAGTCAATCACTGGCCTCCGCGGTCATGTGTTAATACAGCGTGTCACTGCTATGTGTATGTACATGTGACGGCCGAGACAACTCACTCTTTGTACCAGTAACGGGACCAAGCCACTTCCAGTCTGGCAGGGACCGGATGCAGCTGGGAACGCAGGAGCAGCGCAGGAACGGACGGACCTCAGACAGGTGTTTGTTTGTTTTTTAATTGGTTAAGACTAGTGTTAAGCGAATCTAAGTTTACGAAGTGGAATTAGATCCGAATTTCAGGGAAAATTCAATTTGTCACAAATCCAAATTTCCTGGTGATTCGTGGTAACGAATCTGATTTTTTCTAAAATGGCTAGCACACGTTACAAAATGAAAGTAAGAATCCCGAGAAGGAGGGATCACCCATAATGCCGTGCAGCCAGTCAATCAGCAGATAGCCAGCCCCTGTCACAGTCCTATACAAAGCCTCCTCATGCCCGGTCTCTGCCATTTTACTTAGTGCAGGGAGAGACGTTAAAGGTACTAGGGACAGTGATTAGCCTGGTAATAGAAGCTATTCTATTACACCTTGCTGCCAGGGCCGTATTTAGGGTTCATGCTGCCCTAGGCACTCTCTGTGATGACGCTCCCCCCCCCCAACGTGACCCATTCCCCCACGCCCCCAAATAGTAGCATAGTAGCCTCTCCTCAGTCCCCCCCATCCCATAGTAGCCTCCTCCCCCCACAGTAGCATAGTAGCCTCTCCTTAGAACCCCTATAGTAGCCTCGTTACCCCCACCCCCCATAGTAGCCTCTTCTCACCCCCCCCACCTCATAGTAGCCTCCTCCCCCCACAGTAGCATAGTAGTCTCTCCTCCGTAGCCCCCCAACCCCATAGTAGCCTTGTTACCCCACCCCCCATAGTAGCCTCCTCCTGGACTTATTACAGTGACCTATCCTCCCCCCCAACCCCCTGGATACTGGAAATGGTCCTCTGCCAAGCCAATTAACCCCCGCCCAACTACCCTACCATCCCCATACACTCAACTACCCTCAGTCTGTACCCCCCCCACCTGCCACTGGTGCACCTAGCTTTTCTGATGCCCAAGGCAAATATTGAAACACCCCCCCATGCCAAATTCTCAACCTAATCCCTTCCCTCCAGTCCTACTGTTAAAGGGGTTGTCCTCTTTTTACTACTAATGACCTATCCTCACGATAGGTCATCAATATCAGATCGGCTGGGGTCCTCCGGCACCCTGACGATCAGCTGTTTGAAGAGGGAGCAGAGCTCATATGAGAGCTGCTTTCTCTGCTCTGTTCACCTGCTCGCCATAGAATTTGCAGTGAAGAGCAGTAAACAGAGCAGAGAAAGCAGCGCTCGTACAAAAAAAAGACCACCACTATAGAGCATACAGGGTCATACAGCGCCACATATGTACCTCTTACATCCAGTGACTTCTCTTCTCTGATGACGTTTTCTTTCCTCTTCTTCTGTCAGACCAGACCGCCATGGTGACTTCTTTCAGCTGTGCCTCGTCTCTGAAGAGTTCAACAAACAGACATCTTACTTTTCTACTTTTCCATCATCCTCTCACCTTCTCCACATCTCACCCTGCCCGCCCCCCATACTATACTACAGAAACAGCCCCCCTGAAAATACTGGCACCACACAGAAAAACAGTACCCCCCTTACCTTTCAGATCAGATCCCCATATCAAACCCCAGATGAGACCCCACATCTACAGACCCCCATTAGACTTCCAAACTCCCATATCTGACCCTCATTAGACCTCCAAAGCCCCAATCAGCCCCTCATTAGACCCCAGACCCCCATCAGATCCTCATTAGACCCCCAGACCATTAGGCCTCCAGACCAGCAATCAGACCTCGAGACCCTCAATCAGACCCCTCTAGACCCCCAGTCAGACCCTTCAGGCCCCTAATCAGACCCCTAATTAGATCCCCAATCATACCCCCCTTCTGGCCCCATATCATACTCTTGTGGCCCCCATATAGAACTCTCCTTCTGGGGCCCATGTCAGACCCCCCCCCCTACCTTCTGGCCCCATGTCAGAACCCCTTTTCTGTCCCACCATTTCAGACCCCCCCATTCTGTCCACCATTTCAGATCCCCCCCCATTCTGTCCCACCATTTCAGATCCCCCCATTCTGTCCCCACCTTTTCAGATCCCCCCCATTCTGTCCCCACCATTTCAGATCCCCCATTCTGTCCCCACCTTTTCAGATCCCCCCATTCTGCCCCCAACTTTTCGATCCCCCCCATTCTGTCCCCACCTTTTCAGATCCCCCCCCATTCTGTCCCCACCTTTTCAAATCCCCCCCCATTCTGTCCCCATCTTTTCAGATCCCCCCCCATTCTGTCCCCACCTTTTAAGATCCCTTTTTGGCCCCCACTTCAGACCTCAGATCAGACAAGAAAAAAAAAAAAAAAAAAACTTACCTCCGGTCCTGGCTGTGTCCCCGCTCTCTCCTCTTCCAGGGGCCCACGCTGAAGTCACCTGACCTCCTGCAGCGTCAGGTCAGAGGGCGCTCTGTACGTCCTGACGCTGCAGGCAGTCAGGACACAGGAGCGCCGGCCTCAGGAAGAGCAAGCAGGAGGAGGGGTAAGTACTGTACAGCGCTACCAGCGCTTCACTCCCCCTCCTCCTGCAGGCTAGTGAGCGCTTCCATTATGGAAGCGCTCGCTAGTACACCCGACAGCAGCACCCTAGCACCCCCCACACCCCCCCCCCTGCGGAAATTTTAAAAAAAAATATATATATATATAAATTCCAGGATTTTTTTTTTTTTAAATCGTTATATACTCCTGGCGGGGTGCCGCCCCCCGCAACCTGCCGCCCTAGGCACCGTGCCCCCGGTGCCTAGTTGCTAATACGGTCCTGCTTGCTGCACTAATTGGGGTTACTAAAAGTGATCCAAGTACTACAGATTTTATGTTGTTCATGTTCTTTTATACACAAGTAATTCCATTAATCCTTAATTCTGTTATTGGGGTGAAATAGCTGATTTTTATCGCGCTTTGTCACAAATTAATTCTTATCGAATTGAATTTTTTAGAAAAATTCGGCAAAGTGTCCGAATCGAATCTTTTAAAACTTCGCTCATCTCTAGTTAAGACCATTGGGGTTGTCGCCTCCTATGCCAAACCCTTTAAGTATTTACTACACATCAAATATTAAAGGGGTTTTCCAGGACTGAACAATTCATGAACTATCCCTAGAATAGGTCATCTATATCAGATCGGATCTGCACAATCAGCTGTTTCCATTTTGTGAAGTTTCATCTCTTTTAGTAGATAATCTTACATTTTATATGTTATTACAGGACTCCAGAAAACAAAGGAAAACAAAGGAATTTATCCAGATGGTTGATTCTCACGCCATTTTTGATCTGCTTCGCGCTGGAGCGAGATGAGTCTGCAAAAAGGTCGCAGACTGGTGTAGAACCTTTGATAAATACCTGCACTTTCTTCTAACTTTGTGACATTCAATGAATCCCTGTTTGCTGCCCACTGCAGAAAGTGCCTACAATGGGCACGTGAACACATGAACTGGACCATTGGGAAATGGAAGACGGTGGCCTGGTTTGAAGAATCATGTTACACCATGTGGATGGCGGGGCGAGCGTCCGTCACTTACCTGCGGAATAGATGATACCATGATGCAAGCCAGAAGAGGCAGTGTGATGCTCTGGGCAATGTTCTGCTGGAAACCTTGTGTCCTGACATCGCGTGCATGTTCCACCTACTTAACCATTGCACAGACAAGTACCACACTTCATGGCAGTGGTGTGCCCTAATGGCAGTGGTGTATTTCATCAGGATAATACCTCAGCCACACAGCAAACTTAGCTCGGGAATTAAGAACATGACAAAGAAGTCAAGGTGATGACGTTTCCAAATTCCAAAGTCTGTTCCATGGAGGTGGGACCGAGCAACTTACAGGACATTGACGGCATGTCACTAGAATATGCCTTCAGTGTCAGATAGGATGCGTATCCCATCTTTGGGACCCAATCTAATCTCCAGAACGAGCTCCCTCGAAAGTGAAGACCACACTGCTCAAGAGCGGCCACCCATCGTTCACTTATACAGTTCTGAAAATAACCAAGCACTGGCTTGACTATTTCCGGCAGTCCCATAGCGGTGAATGGAGAGGTGGCCGTATGCTCTCCATTCACTTTGATCGGTTCCAAAAATACCACACCACAATTTCAAAGATTTACTTTTAAGCTCAGTCTTGGTAATTTAACCCCTATGTATTCCCAGCATTAAGTAATCAAACATCACAGGTAGAGTTGAGCAAATTAAAGTTGACGAAGTGGAATTGGATCCTGCCGGGTCTCGGCCATTTTCCAGTGAACTTAGTGCAGGGAGAGACGTTACAGGTACTAAGGACAATGATTAGGAAATACTTTCTTCACCAAAAAATACTTTTGAGCAGTTCAGTGAAAGATTATTGATAGTTCAGGGATATAATAGGGAGGCATTATCCACGCTATAGGTAGAGAGCAGGGACCAATTGGAGAGTGTAAAGCCTGGCTAATAGCAGCTATTCTATTACACCTTGTTGCACTAATTGGGGTTAAAAAGTTTTCTAATACTGCTGATTTTAGGGTGTTTGCATTCTTTTATCCATAAGTAATTCCATTAATCGTTGCATCTGTAATTGGGGTGAAATTGCGACCCGATACTACAGATTTTAGGGTGTTCACGTTCTTCTTAATACTTAATTGTGTAATTGGGATGAAATTGAGGCCTGATATTACAAATTTTAGGGTGCTCACATTCTTTTATATATAAATACATCCATTCATCCTTGTTTCAGGGGTGAAATTACAGCCTGATACTACAGATTTTAGGATGCTCACGTTCTTTTATATGTATAAATACATCCATTCATCCTTGATTCTGGGGTGAAATTGCGGCCTAATACTACAGATTTTAGGATGTTCACATTCCTTCATACATAAGTAAATCCGTTAATTCTTAAAGGGAACCTGTCATCACCTTTTTGCTGCCCATACTAACTGCAGAATAAAGTAGAGACAGGTAAGTTGATTTCAGTGGTCTGTCATTTATAAGTTAAAAGTAAGTGGTTGCTGAGAACCAACATCACAATCATTGCAGACTGGGCCTGGAAAAGAGTCATGGCCACCTGAGAAGAGTCATGGTTATTCATGAATTCCAGCTCTCCCCGCCCACCTGCTGATGACTGACAGTCTTCTACCTAGTTTTCTCTCTTTCTCTCTAGGAGAGAACTGCCAATCATCAGCAGATAGTCGGGGAGAGCAGGAGATTAGGAATAACCAGGACTCTACTCAAGTATATTTGACTCTTTTCAAGGCCTGGGCTGCAATGATTATGATGCTGGTACTCAGCAACCACTTACTTTTGCTCATGAGTGACACACCGCTGAAATCAGCATTTCTGTCACTAATTTATGCTGCTCTCAGGTCAGTGAGGTCACCATAAAGTTGATGCCAGGTTCCCTTTAATTGGGGTAAAATTGTGGCCTGATATTACAAATTTTGGGGTGTTCACGTTCTCTTACATATCAGAACATCCATTCATCCTTGTTTCGGGGGGGACACCCTGACACCACTGCTATTTTACCCTTACAGTTACTGCTACAGTTCAGTATGTCTGATAGACAGGTGACAGGCCCTTCTAAGGGAATGAGCAGTAGCCAAAATGAAGTAACAGCAGAAGAAGGGGAGGTGGGTGGTATCAGCAGTCACAGCGACAGGCCAGAGCTGCCAGTGTCACCCAGCGGTCGTGTTTTGACCAGAAACCCAGCTGTCCTTGAATGGTTGACTCGGACTTCGACATCATCTCAACTGACATCAGACACCCCCAGCCAGGAGTTGGTGGGTTCCTCTGACACCACGCTTAGTTGTCATGGACTAGGAGCAAGCTCTGTGCCCCCACCTGCCCTGAACCTGCCTCTTTTTTTTTCTGTTCCTTCTGCTCGGTAAGTAGCAACAATGAGAGTCATGTGGGAGCAGGTGTTGCGAGCAGTCAGGCACATGGCCCTGAGACTGGTGAGGGTGACATCAGTGACATGCAGACAGTAGTGGATGATGATGTAGCCAATCACACGTGGGAGCTGGGTGAAGAAGGGGCTTCACCATCATCATCAGGGAATGAGGGTGGCAGCTTGCACATGAGGCAGTGTCTGAGCCAGCAGGGTGCTAGCATGGCGTTAGCAGTGTGAGGTCTGGAGCCAAATGTGACGGGGTAGACCGTCTGCTACTCAGGAGCCTACCTGTCCGGAAGCAACTAGCGGTGCAAAGGCACATGGAGGCAGCAGCAGCAGGCAGTCAGCACGAAGTGGTGGTTAGAAAATGCCATTTTCGCCAGTGTGGGAATTTTTCATCAAGTCGCCAGAAGACGTCAGCGTGGTCGTTTCGTGGTAGAATCTGTGGGTAGAAGGTGAATCATGGCCAGGGTGCCACTGTTGGCACCACGGCCCTACATCAACACATGCAGCTTCACCATAAAGTTGCCTGGGAAAACCTTGATGCTAATGTAGTGGAACAGCCTGACGCAGCAACAGCGGCATCTCCCAGTGGCCCACACCCCTTCTTTAGCAGTCAAGGCTCCACCACCTCAGTAGAAAGGAGCTGCATTTCCTTCCCATCATCTTCTGGTCCTGATGCTCCTGCTCCTCCAAATCCTTGTCACTCATTTTGTCAGCAATTGATCCCCGAGGCAAATGCAAAAAGACAACAGTACATGTACACTCATCCAAGTACGCAGAATTTGAACGTGCTCCTGGCCATGTTGCTGGTACTACAATCCCTCCCTTTACATGTGGCGGACTCTGCACCTTTTAGAGAACTGATGGTTTGTGCCAAGCCAAAGTGGAGAGTCCGAAGGAGTCATTACTTCTCCAAAAAAGCTGTACTAGCCCATGTTAAACAGAAGGTGGGCCAGTCCTTGAGCCTGTCGGTGGCAGCGCCAATGTGTGGAGCTATAACTACAGTAAAGGACAATATATGTCTTTTACGGCCCACTGAGCAAATGTGGTTCCTTCCCAGCCACACCAGCAACTTGGCCAGGTGACAGCACTGCTGCCTCTGTGTTCTCAAGCAGTGAGTCCTGCGCCAACGTCCTCTTCATCCTCAACCTTGTCCTCAGCTTCCACTGTAGCCATAATTTGAAGTGCTCCTCCAGCATACCACCTATGCAGAGCACGGCAATGTCACAATGTTCTGTGAAATTGAATCCTGACTGGCTCGTCACCAACTGAAGATCAGAACCATGGTCACCAATAACAAGAAGAATATCGTGTCTGTGCTGTGTCAAGGAGGGTTGCATGGCATATGTCTTTAATCTGGTTGTAAAGCGGTTCCTGAGGTCTTCCACCCAAGTACAAGAGATCCTGAAAATGGCCAGGAAATGCTGCATGCACTTCAGCCACTCTTACACTGCAAAGCACACCCTCCTTGAGCTGTAGAGGCAGAATAGCATTCCCCAACATCGCCTGATATGCAATGTTTCCACCCTTCACATGTTGGTCCGACTGTATGAGCAGAGGAAGGCCGAAAACATTTCTTGATGATGCAGGAGGACAGGAGCACTCCCCTGTGTAACTTTGACCTTAGCCAGTTGAAGCTCGTGCATGACACTTGCCACGTGCTCAGGCCCTTTGAGGAGGCCACTTTATTTGTCAGTTGCCAGGACTATGGCATGAACGCCGTCATGCCATTCCTTCACATCCTGGAGCAGATGCTGATAAATCTAGCTGGCCAGGGGACAGGAGCCGTTGTGCCTACATCTCACGGCCAACTGAGCACTGTGGGGGCTGAACTGGCGGAGGAGGAGGACATCTACGCACAAGCAATATATACAGAAATGGGTGGTTTATCTGCACATCTGGCAGGAGAGGAGCTGGAGGGCAATGAGGAAGGCCAGGCAGATGACCCTGACACACGTGGCAGTATGCAGTGAAGACGGAGGTAGGGAGTCCTTCCGAGTCCCTTGCACAAATGGCCAGATGCATGCTGAGTTTATTGCTTAGTGACAGTTATATTATCACCATTCAGCAGAGTGATGACTACTGGCTCTCCACCATGTTAGGCCTTCCCTACTGGTCCAAAATGGGTGCCTTTTTTCCACCTGCTGAGAGGGAGGATAAACTCAACTACTTTCAAAACATCCTATGTAGTCAGTTGGCCGCTGCCTATGTGCACCATCGTCCATCCTCACGAAGGTCTGACCAGGGGGGACCCTCTGTGCTCACGTTCCACTGCCATGACTGCTGGAGGGAGGCATGAGCAGCACCAGCTCCATCAGCAGCAACATAAGTATAAAGTCTCTAATAAGCACTTTTCTTCACCCGTCTACCGAATAAACCACCCACCAGCAGCAGCAGGACATGGAGCAGAACCTCAACCAGCAGGTGGTGGCATAATTGGACTGCACTCTGCCACCCCACATCCAAAATCCCCTGGACGACTGAGCAGTCAAACTTGATTTGTGGCCACAACTGGCCGAGTTCTCTCTGGATCAGCCAGTAGTGTGGTATCAGAGCGGGTATTTAGTGCAGTGGGGTGCATAGTTACTCCAAGGAGAACTCGCCTTTCCACCCAAAATGTTGAGAGACTGAAGTTTGTAAAGATAAATTAGTCATAGATCAGACAGGATTTACACATGTCAGTGCATGATGCATCAGACTAGATAAATCTGGGTGCCAAACTTGGTGAAAAAAGACCGGTTTCTTCTGGCCACCTGCTTCAGCCACTATTCTTTTGCTGCCACACGACTGATGCCATACACCTTCTGCCTCTGCTGCCATCTTCTTCTATTCCCACTCTTTGACTGGGCCACTGTGCTGACTCCTCATGCTATTGCCACCTCACCGCTCTGTGACTGGGCCACTGTGCTGACTCCCCATGCGGTTGCTACTCTCACTTCTCTGTAACTGGGCCACTGTGTCGACTCCTCATGTGGTTGCCACCCTCCCTACTCTGTGACTGGGTCACTATGTTGAATCCTCATGCGGTTGCCACCATCACCACTCTCTGACTCAGCCATCATGTTGACTCCTCACACAGTTGCCACCCTCACCACTCTGTGACTGGGCCTTTGTGTTGACTCTTTATGCGGTTGCCACCCTCCCTACTGTGTGACTGGGCCACTGTGTTGAATCCTCATGCAGTTGCCACCCTCACCATTCTGTGAAGGGGCCACTATGTTTACTCCTCACGTGGTTGCCACTGTCACCATTCTGTGACTGGCCCACTGTGTTGACTCCTCATGCGTTTGCCACCTCACCATTCTGTTACTGGGTCATTATGTTGACTCCTCATGCGGTTACCACCCTCCCTACTCTGTGACTGAGCCACTATGTTGATTCCTCATGTGGTTGCCACCCTCCCTACACTGTGATGGGGCCACTTTGTTGACTCCTCATGCAGTTGCCACCCTCACCACTCTGTGACGGGGCCGCTAGTGTCCCTGTTTGGCCTTGTTGACATCACCATATATTGTACCCTTCTTCTAATCTGTCTGAACGACGGAAAAATGAAAAACACAACAGATCCTGTCTTTGGATCAGCTGTAAGGCCTGTATCATAAGGTCTCTAGCTCATGATTTGGAAGCCAAAAGCAGGAGTGGGTACAAAACACAGAAGACATGCAAACTTTCCAATCACATGTCATCTCTGTTTTGGATCCACTCCTGTTTTTTTTTTGGCTTTAGCAATACTGATGGATTACTGACCAAATGCTGAGTGAGTGAAGGTAGAGACTCAAAAGACAGGATCCATTTTTTGGGGGGTTGTTCTTGTGACGGTTCAGAAGAAGGGAAAAATAAACAGTGACGTCAACACAAACTTACTGCTGACACCTTCTCCACTCTGTCATGGGGCCACTACTTGTATCAGCGTGTAACAAAACAGGTTCTTTAGAAATGTATGTGGAATTTATACCTTTATACCTGACACTAACATTGACCTTTAAGGCTGAGTTCACACTTGAGATATTTGGTCAGTTTTGGCCCCGTTACACTCATATATAGGCTCTCTGCAGCCGGGAAATAGCTGATTTTTAACGCACTTTGTCGCAAATAAATTCAGAAAAATTCAACTTTGTGGGAAAATTCGGTGGTGTCCAAATCGAACTTTTGAAAATTTCTGTAGTGATAACAATTTACCAACAGGCCTATTACAAATGAAATTACAAATGTATATAACACACTGTATTATATTCAAAAGATGTGGTAAGAAAAACCCATTGTAACAGGGACAATAAAAACAACATCTCCTAAGTGTATAAGACATTTCATATTCTAGCAACAGAACAGCAGTAACAACATAACAGCGCGTGCAGCTACCTCCCTCCCCGAACATTACATAACAGTTACGCTACTCTGGGCTGTACAGCCAAATTGGCAGACGAATGAGCGAAAACAGAGAGGGGGACCCTGAAAGACTTCCTCCATGTCCTTGTGCCAGCGAAATACCCGCAACAGCTACAAATGCAGCCGTGAGCGCACAGTCCGCGTGGCAAAAAAAAGATTTTAAACTATATAAAATGCTACTGCGAATGTAATTATAAATTACCCTGATAACGAACCATCCAATACATATGTTACCAGATTAATATTAGGATCATGAGCCAGGTTACCATAATAAGATATTACAGGGGTAATCAGAGGATCAGGAGCTGGGTTACTGTAATAAGAGGATCCGGAGCCTTGTTACTGTAATAAGATGTTACAGGGGTAATAAGAGGATCAGGAGCCGGGTTACTGTAATAAGATGTTACAGGGTAATAAGAGGCTCAGGAGCCAGGTTACTGTAATAAGATGTTACAGGATAATAAGAAGATCAGGAATCGGGTTACTGCAATAAGATGTTACAGGGGTAATAAGAGGATCAGGAGCCAGGTTACTGTAATAAGAGGCTCAGGAGCCGGGTTACTGTAATAAGATGCTACAGGGGTAATAAGAGGATCAGGAGCCGGGTTACTGTAATAAGATGTTACAGGGTAATAAGAGGATCAGGAACCGGGTTACTGTAATAAGATGTTAGAGGGGTAATAAGAGGATCAGGAGCCGGGTTACTGTAATAAGATGTTACAGGGGTAATAAGAGGATCAGGAGCCTGGTTACTGTAATAAGATGTTACAGGGTAATAAGAAGATCAGGAGCCGGGTTACTGTAATAAGATTTTACACGGGTAATAAGAGCAAAAGGAGACGGTTACTGTAATAAGATGCTACAGGGGTAATAAAAGGATCAAGAGCTAGATTGCTGTAAGATATTAAACAGTTACCAAAAGGAACAGGAGCCAGGTTACTGTAATAAGATATGAGTGGGTATTAATATGATTAGGAGCTGGGTTATAATAAAATGTTACAGGATAATTATAGGATCAGGAACCGGGTTACTGTAATAAAATGTCACAAGGGTAGTAAAAACCTCAGGAGCCGGGTTACTGTAATAAGATATTACAGGGGTAAGAAGAGGATCAGGAGCAAGGTTCCTGTAATAAGATGTTACAGGATAATAAGAGGATCAGGAATCGGGTTACTGCAATAAGATGTTACAGGGGTAATAAGAGGATCAGGAGCCAGGTTACTGTAATAAGAGGCTCAGGAGCCGGGTTACTGTAATAAGATGCTACAGGGGTAATAAGAGGATCAGGAGCCGGGTTACTGTAATAAGATGTTACAGGGTAATAAGACGATCAGGAACCGGGTTACTGTAATAAGATGTTACAGGGGTAAAAAGAGGATCAGGAGCCGGGTTACTGTAATAAGATGTTACAGGGGTAATAAGAGGATCAGGAGCCTGGTTACTGTAATAAGATGTTACAGGGTAATAAGAGTATCAGGAGCCGGGTTACTGTAATAAGATGCTACAGGGTAATAAGAAGATCAGGAGCCGGGTTACTGTAATAAGATTTTACACGGGTAATAAGAGCAAAAGGAGACGGGTTACTGTAATAAGATGCTACAGGGGTAATAAAAGGATCAAGAGCTAGATTGCTGTAAGATATTAAACAGTTACCAAAAGGAACAGGAGCCAGGTTACTGTAAAAAGATATGAGTGGGTATTAACATGATTAGGAGCTTGGTTATAATAAAATGTTACAGGATAATTATAGGATCAGGAACCGGGTTACTGTAATAAGATGTCACAAGGGTAGTAAAAACCTCAGGAGCCGGGTTACTGTAATAAGATATTACAGGGGTAAGAAGAGGATCAGGAGCAAGGTTCCTGTAATAAGATGTTATAGGGGTAAAAAGAGGACCAGGAGCTGGGTTACTATAATAAGATGTTACTGGGGTAATAAGAGGACCAGGAGTTGGGTTACAGTAATAAGATGTTACAGAGGTAATAAGAGGATCAGGAGCCGGGTTACTGTAATAAGATGTTACAGGGGTAATAAGAGGATCAGGAGCCGGGTTACTGTAATAAGATGTTACAGGGTAATAAGAAGATCAGGGGCCGGGTTACTGTAATAAGATGTTACAGGGTAATAAGAGGATCAGGAGTCGGGTTACTGTAATAAGATGGTACAGGGGTAATAAGTGGATCAGGAGCCGGGTTACTGTAATAAGATGTTACAGGGGTAATAAGGGGATCAGGAACCGGGTTACTTTAATAAGATGTTACAGGGTAATAAGAGGATCAGGAGCCAGGTTACTATAATAAGATGGTACAGGGGTAATAAGAGGATCAGGAGCCAGGTTACTGTAATAAGATGTTACAGGGTAATAAGAGGATCAGGAGCTGGGTTACTGTAATAAGATGTTACAGGGGTAATAAGATATTACATGGTAATAAGAGGATCAGGAGCCAGGTTACCGTAATAAGATGGTACAGGGATAATAAGAGGATCAGGAGCCAGGTTACTGTAATAAGATGTTACAGGGTAATAAGAGGATCAGGAGCCGGGTTACTGTAATAAGATATTACAGGGTAATAAGGGAATCAGGAGCCGGGTTCCTGTAATAAGATGTTACAGGGTAATAAGAGGATCAGGAGCCAGGTTACTGTAATAAGATGTTACAGGGTAATAAGAGGATCAGGAGCCGGGTTACTGTAATAAGATGTTACAGGGTAATAAGAGGATCAGGAGCCAGGTTACTGTAATAAGATGTTACAGGGATAATAAAAGGATCAGGAGCCGGGTTACTATAATAAGATGTTACAGGGGTAATAAGTGGATCAGGAACCGGGTTACTGTAATAAAATGTTACAGGGTAATAAGGGGATCAGGAACCGGGTTACTGTAATAAAATGTTACAGGGTAATAAGAGGATCAGGAGCCAGAGTTACTGTAATAAGATGTTACAGGGGTAATAAGAGGATCAGAAGCCAGGTTACTGTAATAAGATGTTACAGGGGTAATAAGGGGATCAGGAGCCGGGTTACTGTAATATGATGCTCCAGGGGTAGAAGGAGGCTCTGGGTCCTATGTGCTGTAATGTTAATGTTGTAGTGAAACACAGAATGACTTCACTGAGATGTTACAGGGTCACTAGTGTGAAAGGGGATCTGAGGACTGTTATGTCCGCTCCCCTCCCTCTCTTTTGGATCCCTGCAAGGGAGTAAACAGACTTGTGTAATGAGGAGAACAGAATGTACTTTGACAAAGCTATTAATAGATTTCTCAGCGACAGGAACGGTGTTAGTGTGAGAGAACGGGAGAGAGAGGAGGAGGGGGAGCAGGGAAAGGGGAACAGAAAGTAGAGTGATTTTTTTTAAGGCGAGGTCATCTGGGGTAATATGCAGAAATTATGTGAGGAGGAGGAATTAGAGATGTATTATAGTAATAGGAGGAAATACAAAGAGCGTTTGTATAGTGTTATTGGAAATATAGTGGGAGGAAATATTAAGTAATAGGAGGAGATATGGGAGATGTTATATGGAGTAATAGGAGGATATATAGGAGAGGTTATATGGGGTAATAGGAGGAGATATAGGAGATGTTATATGGAGTAATAGGAGGAGATGCAGGAGAGGTTATATGGAGTAATAGGAGGAGATATAGTAGAGATTTTGAGGAGTAATAAGAGGAGATATAGAAGTAGGTATATGAAGCAATAAGAGGAGATATAGGAGATTTGTGCCCTTACGCAGGCAGGAAAATGTCAGGGCCAGGACACATGTCTAGCGCTGTTAATCTAGCTGCAAGTGGGCGCCCACAGTTGATGAGACAAATCGCTTTGATATCTCTTAGGCCTCTTTCAGATGAGCGTATCCAGCACGGAAAACACGGTCCATGTGGGAGTGTGATTTCCCAAATGCTCATTTCACAGGACAGCATGGCAACATTATAATGATTTTTAATGTTGTGTGTCTCTGCCCGACCTTGCGTCTACTGAATTATACTGACATAATGCTGTCAGTATAATTCAGTAGGTGCAAGTTGACGCAGAGACACACAACATTTCCTGCTTTTAGTCCTAAAGCCTATGAAGTCCAACGGTGCACCAGGAAGCAGGTGCCGCAATGATGTCATTGTGACTTCCTGCACCAAGGCCTGCGGTGTGCTCCACAGACAGCGTCAGGGAATGGGAGCCAGGTGAGTAGTAGTTGTTTTTTATTTATTTTTTTTTAACTGGCCACTTGGGGACCATAAAGGTTACTATGGTGAAATGTCCATTACCAGGGACTCTAAAGGGCATTACCAAGGTTACTATGGAGACATGTCTAATACCGGGGGCATAATTATAATTAAGGGCACAATTATTACTATTACTGATGTATGGAGGAATAATAATAATATTGTTATTACTGGTGACATAATAAAGGGCATTATTATTATGGGGGAAACGTGGCATTATTGCTGGAATATAGGGGGCACTGTTATTAGTGACGACATTATAGGAAGCACTATTAATACTGGGGGTATTTTACGGGGCTGTAGTACTACTGGGAAACTATTTTTTGCACTCTTGGGGAGCAGAGTGTGCACAGTGTTGGGGCACCAAGACTGGGAGGATGATGGAAAAGTGAAAAATTTTAGGAAACTCTCCAGAGACGAGACGTGACTGAAAGAAGTTGTCATGGTGGTCTGGTCCGAATGGAGAAGATGAAGAAAGAGAACATCTACATCAGAGGAGACATCACTGGATGTAAGAGGTGTGTAGTGCTGGGTTCTTCTCTATAACCAGGCCGCAGATAGGGAGAGTTTGGGCGTGTGGGGTCACTAAACTTGCCTGTACGGTGCCATGAAATTCCTGATGGCAGCCCTGCTCCCATATAACCCCTTTAACGCCACAGAAATTTGTTAATGGAGCTATATAAACATATAGTATATAAACAGTCTCTGCCCCTTTGTCCTGATGCTTGAGACTGAACATTTATCGAGAATTTATTACACGCATGCACACGTCTACTGCTGTTATGTGAGCTCCTGTATAAAATCCAGCTGACCCCCTCTAATACTGCTGGACTGATGAGTACATCCATATACAGGGAGATTACAGGAGCAGCGCAGTATAATAGTCGGGGTTATTTGTGGCAATGAGGGGCGTTACGGGAACAAGCTTTATGGAATGGCAGGGCTTATATGTATGGCTGTTTGTGATCCCCCCTTTGGCTTTTTCCCCTCCCTCAGTACATGCACCAGCCGCCCCTCCCTGCCCCCCCCCCCTCCCATCGTTTATCATACAGTCTGCCCTTAATGTCCTGCTTTTCTTAGAAAAACACATCCAAGGCTGCAGGGCGGGGTATGGGGTATTTAAGGACACAGTCAGCATATGGTGACAGCAAACCTTGTACATGGCTACTAATCCCTCCCAAACCAGAGGCAGGCAAAGCATTACCCCTACAAATACCTGCATAGCATTGCTCCTCATTCATTAGTAGAAAAACATATTAACTCCTTCTGTCTGAGACCTGCAAACCCATGTTCCTAAACTATTACCGTACATCCCGATGGGAAGACAACAGCTTATTAGGCGACCATGCACACGAGTGCTGTTCACATTTTCTTTCTGGACCCATTGACTTCCGTGAGTCCGTGGTCCTCATTTTGCGCATATATTCTTATCTTTTTGCGGAACGGACATACAGATGCGGAAAGCATCCGTATGTCCGCTCTGCAAAGGGATAGAACACGTCCTAGACTTTTCCACAAAATGCGGACCAATGGCCCATTGAAGTCAATGCGTCTGCAAAAAATGTGGATGCAGCATTGACGGTATCCAGATTTTGCGGATGGCAAAATACATACAGTTGTCCACATGAAAACTTAAACAGGAGGTATAAGAATAGAAAATAAGGTGTTTTTCCCCAAGAAATTGCGCCACTCTTTTTAACTGGCTGTGTCGGGTATTGCAAGTGAAGAGGGCTGAACCGCAATACCGGACGTGTCCTGCAGGCAAGAGGGGCGTCATCTATAGAAATGAAGTAGTCCTTTTTTTCTAATCTCATACAACTCCTTTAAAGAGGAACTGTCACCTCTCCTGACATGTCTCTTTTAGCAACTACTTGCATTCCCCTTGTAATAATAATTCTGGAGTGTTAGACTGTGCAGGGCACCTGCACAGTCTGACACTATCCAATCAGTGTTGCCAGACTGTGCAGGAACACACCCTCGACTGGTAACACCCATCTGGACCTTCATAGCAAAATGCTAGCAATTCATTTATAACTTCTAGCAGGAGTAATAAAGGAATGGGAGGACATAGAGTGATAAGACTAGATGCTCTATGATTATTATTACATGGGGAATGCAAGTATTTGCTAAAACAGACGTGTCAGGAGAGGGGACGGCTCCAATAAAATGCAAATTATCTCTTCTTTGACTCTACATGAACAAACTATAGAAAATTACAGTGTCCTTCTTAAAGGGACTACTCATAATGGACTGTCTCTTTTTCTTAGAAGGGTTTTGGGACGGTAAGCTGATCACAAGCTGTCTCTCTGTTTGGACCCCCAGTGACCTGTAATATGTTTCAGAATCCGGCAAAAAGCATGCAATCGACCTACAGCACCCCCGCAGGGGAAATGAAGCATTACATGTTTCCCATTGAAACTAATGGACTTTCCGTGTTCTAAGTACAGATGTACTTGGTCCTCCAGGGAAGGAAATGCTCTTTGTAAGACACTCTCTGGATGAAGTGTGGGCCCTTGAGAGTGTAAGTGGCCCTCAGTCTTCCTCAGTCAGTGTGTCAGGCCTTTGCTCGATGCGTACGCCGGCCCAGGTTCCTATCCTAGCAAAACAATTTTGTATGCAGATACAAAGCTCAGACTGGCATCTCAATAATGCAGTATTTCAAAGTCCCTCTAACTACGGGGATCAGCACTAATCCCAACCTGACGCCACAACACAGCTAACCTTTAACCCTTTATGTAAACAAATTTCAGGGAAACTGTTCCTTTAACCAGTCAATATGTAGAGCATTGCTCCTTTATATATAGCTATGGCACGGTGTGGGGGGGGGGGCATTTATGTGACACACCACAGATGTATGGTGCTTGCATGGCAGCAGAGGGGACTGGGAACTTAAAGTGGCCCTGGAAAAAATACTAAAAGTGGCTCCGTTTTGTGGTTGGGTCCAAATTGATGGAAGGCAGGATCAGCAATACCATATTGTAGCACATTATACCACCCAACAGAGCCAAATACCACAGTCCATCACAAAATGCTGCCAGCAGTACAAAATCCATCCCCAAAAACATCCACAGGCCGGCTGTGATGAGTGCCCAAGTGGTCCCCTGGGCATCGGCCCACCGGGATATTTCCCTGTAAAGTCTATGGCCAATCCGCTTTGCAACATTGGTTTTAATGGCTGAATTCAAAGATAATTGTATGAAAATTCTTAGATGCCACACTCAATAATGACTGCAGCATCTCAGTGCTTAGACAAACGGGGAACCCACACTGCCTAATAGGATGCCACGATTACATGACAGATTAAGCAATAGGGTGGTTAAAGAGATTTTCCAGGACCAGTATATGGATGGCCGACCCTCAGGATACAATATCAATATCTGATCAGTGGGGGATTGATTTCCAGCACTCCCATCAATTAGCTGTTAGAAGAGGTGGGGGCGCAGGCAGGCACAGTGCCCTACATTGTATACAGTGCCTTGCGAAAGTATTCGGCCCCCTGGAACTTTTCAACCTTTTGCCACATTTCAGGGTTCAGACAAAAAGATAGAACATTTTACATTTTTGGTGAAGAATCAACAACAAGTGGGTCACAATTGTGAAGTGGAACGAAATTTATTGGATCATTTAAACTTTTAAAATTATTCGGCCCCCTTGCATTAATACTTTGTTGCTCCACCTTGCTGCGATTACAGCTGCGGTCTCTTGGGGGATGTCTCTATCAGTTTTGCACATCTAGAGACTGAAATACTTGCCCATTCTTCCTTACAGAACAGCTGGAGCTCTTTGAGTTTGGATGGAGACGTTTGTGAACAGCAGTTTTCAGCTCTTTCCACATATTCTCAATTGGATTCAGGTCTGGACTGTGACTCGGCCATTCTAAGACCTGGAGACCTTTATTTTTGAACCATTCCATTGTAGATTTTGCTTTATGTTTGGGATCATTGTCTTGTTGGAAGATAAATCTCCGTCCTAGTCTCAGGTCTTTTGCAGACTCCAACAGGTTTTCATCCAGAATGGTCCTGTATTTGGCTCCATCCATCTTCCCATCAATTTTAACCATCTTCCCTGTCCCTGCTGATGAAAAGCAGGCCCAAACCATGATGCTGCCCCCACCATGTCTGACAGTGGGGATGGTGTGTGACAGTGGGGATTGGCTTTTACGCCAAACATATCATTTTACATTGTTTCCAAAAAGTTGGATTTTGGTTTTATCTGACCAGAGCCCCTTCTTCCACATGTTTGGTGTCTCCCAGGTGGCTTGTGGCAAACTGTAAACCAGACATTTTATGGATATCTTTGAGAAATGGCTTTCTTCTTGCCACTCTTCCATAAAGGGCAGATTTGTGAAGTGTTGACTGATTGTTGTCCTATGGACAGACTCTCCCACCTCAGCTGTAGATCTCTGCAGTTCATCCAGAGTGATCATGGGCCTCTTGGCTGCACCTCTGATCAGTCTTCTCCTGGTTGGAGATGAAAGTTTAGAGGGACGGCCGGGTCTTGGTAGATTTGCAGTGGTCTGATACTCCTTCCATTTCAATATGATCACTTGCACAGTGCTCCTTGGGATGTTTAAAGCTTGGGAAATCTTTTGGTATCCAAATCCTGCTATAAACTTCTCCACAACAGTATCACGGACCTGCCTGGTGTGTTCCTTGGTCTTCATGATGCAGAACCCTGAGACTATCACAGAGCAGGTGCATTTATACGGAGACTTGATTACACACAGGTGGATTCTATTTCTCTTCATCAGTCATTTAGGACAACATTGGATCATTCAGAGATCAGAGATCAACTTCTGGAGTGAAAGGAAATGGGCTGAATAATTGTGCACGTCCCACTTTTCAGTTTTATTATTACAAAAAAAGTTTAAATGATCCAATAAATTTCATTCCACTTCACAATTGTGACCCACTTGTTGTTGATTCTTCACCAAAACGTAAAATGTTATATCTTTTTGTTTGAAGCTTAAAATGTGCCAAAAGGTTGAAAAGTTCACTTGCATTAGACTAAGCTGCGACTAGGCCAAGTGACCAATGAATGTGATGTTTCTGGCCTAGAAAGAGGCAGCGGTGCTCACCGAAGAGCCACAGCCTGTTCAAACAGCTTAGCTGCTGGGAGTCGGACAGATATTGATGACCTATTATGAGTCCTGGAAACCCCCATTAACTACCTAACTGTTTTGCCAGAGTCCAGCTCCAGCAGTGGTAAAAGTAGCTAACTGTAGGGGGAGGGCTGCTTTAGATGGTGATATCTCCTGAATGGTAGCAAAAAGAAACAATAGAGCTGCACACACAGCATATGTAGCAAGTAAGGAGTGCCAGCAGTTAAATGCGACCAACATCCATGAATATAAAAAAAATAAAATCCACAGCACATCCAAATAGTGAATGAAGTGACGTCCTTTATTCACCCATGCGACGTTTCAGTCCGCTTACTGGGATCGTTCTCAAGCACCTGAACGGTAGCAGCTAGAAACATGCAACTGGTCGTCTTTGCTAATGTTCCAGGCTTTCAGACAATACCAGAATGACAGCAATATGTTCAGGACAGGGGAAGATATCACTGATAGAAATCGGGTTGCTTGATTTCTAACAGTGATTTCTCCGCTGTTACTTAGCTCTTTGTATGAAAATCTGGAATGTCAGCTTTCAAACAAGACCAGTTGCATGTTTCTAGCTGCTACTATTCAGGAGATAGCAGCATCTAAAGCAGCCCTCCCCCTCCAGTTAGATATTTTTCCCACTGTGGGAGCTGGACTAGGGCAAAACAGTTAAGTGGTTAAGTCTCCTAGCGGGGCCTTAAAAAATAATTCAAAAAGAAGTTAAATAAAATGTAAAGCCATAATGTGAATAACATATAAAACAATAAAAAAGTACATAAAGTACCATAAAATTAAGTTCCATACAGCGTAACAAAAAGAGTCAGAATTGTAATTTTATCCCTCCTCTCAAAAAGTGATCAGAAAGTCGTATGTACCCCAAAATGGTACCAATAAAACATTATGCTGGATGGCAAGAGTTAATAAAAGTTAGTTCATAAGTTATATGTCCTCCTAAAATGCTGGCAAAAAACAAATATGGCTTTCAGAATATGAACCACAAGAGGCGCGAGGGGTTACACTGGCAGAGTATTGCTCCAGGTTTCTATGCAGATATTTTTATGTAACTAGTGCTGGTCTTGTTACATAAACAGACAAAAAAAGTTTTCACACCCCCTTTGGCCTGGCTGGCGTAGTATTTGGCAGAGGTACTATGTGATGCTGCCATGTGGCCTCTTCATTTTGGAACCTTTTTTTGGTGGTAATGTTATTGCAGCCTCCTCTATATGACATCAGCAGTGTGCAGTGTGTCCGTGTATTGATAGATGAGAAAAACAGCCCAGCAGCTGGTACATAACCACAGGTAGGTACGGCCTTATGGACAGGGTGCAATGCTCTGCGATACTGTAGCCATGATGTGTTTTCAGGTTTGGATTTATTAATTTCAGTGTATCTTGTATGGATGTGTCGTGCACCAATTTATCACCTGCCGTCTGATATAGGGCGCACCATTGTGTCACATGGCACCTGATACAGCGGGCACCAATTTGCCACTTGGTACCTGATATAGTGTGCACCACTTTGATACAATGTACACCAATGTGTCACCTGGTATCTGTTACAATATGAGTCGATTTGTCACCTGGTGTCTGATATAACATGCACCAATTTGTCATTTCATGTCTGCTACAGCGCGCACCAATTTGTCACCTGCTGTCTGATACAGTGTGCACCGATTTGTCACCTAATACAATGTGCACCGATTTGTTTATTGTCCTCTGATCTAGTGTGCACCGATTTGTCACTTGGCGTCTGATATTGCATGTACCAATTTGTTTTTTGTCCTCTGATCTAGTGTGCACCGATTTGTCACTTGGTGTCTCATGTAGTGTGTACCAATTTCTTCCTTTGTCCTTTGATGTAGTGTGCACTGATTGGTCACTTGGCGTCTGATATTGCATGTACCAATTTGTTTTTTGTCCTCTGATCTAGTGTGCACCGATTTGTCACTTGGTGTCTCATGTAGTGTGTACCAATTTCTTCCTTTGTCCTTTGATGTAGTGTGCACTGATTGGTCACTTGGCGTCTGATATAACATGCACCAATTTGTTTGTCCTCTGATCTAGTGTACACAGATTTGTCACTTGGCGTCTGATACCAATTTGTTTCTTGTCCTTTGATATTATAGTGTGCACAGATTTGTCACTTGGCGTCTGGTATAACATGCACCAATTTGTTTTTTGTCCTCTGATATAGTGTGCACTGATTTGTCACTTGGCGTCTGATATAGTGTGCACCAATTTGTTTTTTGTCCTCTGATATAGTGTGCACTGATTTGTCCCTTTGGCGTCTGATATAGTGTGCACCAATTTGTTTTTTGTCCTCTGATGTAGTGTGCACTGATTTGTCACTTGGCGTCTGATATAGTGTGCACCGATTTGTTTATTTTACTCTGATCTAGTGTGCACCGATTTGTTTATTGTACTCTGATCTAGTGTGCACCGATTTGTTTATTGTACTCTGATCTAGTGTGCACCGATGTGTCACTTGGCATCTGATATAGCATGTACCAATTTGTTTTTGTCCTCTGATCTAGTGTGCACCGATGTGTCACTTGGCGTCTGATATAGCGTGAACCGATTTGTTTCTTGTCCTCTGATATAGTGTGCACGATTTGTCACTTGGTGTCTCATGTAGTGTGCACCAATTTCTTCCTTTGTCCTTTGATGTAGTGTGCACTGATTGGTCACTTGGCGTCTGATACCAATTTGTTTCTTGTCCTTTGATATTATAGTGTGCACAGATTTGTCACTTGGTGTCTCATGTAGCATGCACCAAATTGTTTATTGTACTCTCTTCTAGTGTGCACCGATTTGTCACTTGGCATCTGGTATAACATGCACCAATTTGTTTGTCCTCTGATCTAGTGTACACAGATTTGTCACTTGGCGTCTGATACCAATTTGTTTCTTGTCCTTTGATATTATAGTGTGCACAGATTTGTCACTTGGTGTCTCATGTAGCATGCACCAAATTGTTTATTGTACTCTCTTCTAGTGTGCACCGATTTGTCACTTGGCATCTGGTATAACATGCACCAATTTGTTTATTGTACTCTCATCTAGTGTGCACTGATTGGTCACTTGGCGTCCGATATAACATGCACCAATTTGTTTGTCCTCTGATCTAGTGTACACAGATTTGTCACTTGGCGTCTGATACCAATTTGTTTCTTGTCCTTTGATATTATAGTGTGCACAAATTTGTCACTTGGCGTCTGGTATAACATGCACCAATTTGTTTATTGTCCTCTGATATAGTGTGCACTGATTTGTCACTTGGCATCTGATATTGCATGTACCAATTTGTTTTTTTTTTTCCCTCTGATCTAGTGTGCACCGATTTGTCACTTGGCGTCTCATATAGTGTGCACCAATTTGTTTTTTGTCCTCTGATATAGTGTGCACTGATTTGTCACTTGGCGTCTGATATAGTACGCACCAATTTGTTTTTTGTCCTCTGATATAGTGTGCACTGATTTGTCACTTGATGTCTGATATAGTGTGCACCGATTTGTTTATTGTACTCTGATCTAGTGTGCACCGATTTGTCACTTGGCATCTGATATAGCATGTACCAATTTGTTTTTTGTTCTCTGATCTAGTGTGCACTGATGTGTCACTTGGCGTCTGATATAGCGTGAACCGATTTGTTTCTTGTCCTCTGATATAGTGTGCACGATTTGTCACTTGGTGTCTCATGTAGCGTGCACCAATTTGTTTTTTTTTGTCCTCTGATCTAGTGTGCACCGATTTGTCACTTGGCGTCTGATATAGCATGTACCAATTTGTTTCTTGCCCTCCGATATAGTGTGCACCGATTTGTCACTTGGTGTCTGATATAACGTGTAACAATTTGTTTCTTGCCCTCTGATATAGTGTGCACAGATTTGTCATTTGGTGTCTGATATAGCGGGCATCACTTTGATATTATGTGAACCAATTTCTCACTTGACGTCTGATATAGTTTGCACTATAGTTTGCTGTACTGTATGACAAGTTTCAGTGTTTTTGGTGGCCGAGCAGGAGGATACATATTATCTTAACATGATGCCGCCTGGTAATGTGATGTCAGTGAATCATGGCTGAGATGGAAGGCGCTAGACTTCTTTGTACAGTGAAACATGTTTATGAGATTGAGGTGGGAGGAGGGGGATTGAAATTTGTGGGGAAAAAAAAGTCAATACATATACAGAAATAATATAGTATTTTTGACAAGGAGTCCAGATGCAGAATAACCACACTATGACCATCTCCTCAATATAAGGAATTTCCAGTGCTGAAGAAGATTCTCTTGTGGACTGCGGCAGGTTTTTTCCCGGGTTTACCTTCTAGTTCAGTCTATATGCAGTATGCAGTAGAGAAAGGTCAATGCATCTTAATACCGCTAAGTGCCACCACCTTGGTTTGTGGTTGATGGAGAGCCAAATGGCCGACAATGTGTTCTGGTCATGATATCGGGGGCCAAGTGCACATAGTGATCAGAACACCCTCAATTATACTGCTAGCCTCCTAGGTGCAAGACCATGTAGTAACGGGCCCACACTAGACCAGGGATGGAGGGATTTTTTGATGTGGGGACAGCAGGAACAATTCACGGGAGCACAGTATATACATTTCATGGGAACAGCGAGCATAAAGGGGTTATCAAAGATTTTG
This sequence comes from Rhinella marina, assembly GCA_900303285.1. Taxonomy (NCBI): domain Eukaryota; kingdom Metazoa; phylum Chordata; class Amphibia; order Anura; family Bufonidae; genus Rhinella; species Rhinella marina. Next base: position 63,815 of record ONZH01000387.1, read on the forward strand.
ATATGGATACACCATCAATATCAGATCACCAGCGTTCTGACACCGCCCCCCACTCGGCGCAGGAAATCGGTACCAGAACTACACAGCAGGAATAATGGAGGTTCAGCAAAACCTAAGAATAGATGCTCCAGAATTGTTACTGCAAGGGTAATGCATGTAGTTATTAGCACAGACATGTCAGGAGAGGTGACAGATACTATTTAACCTTGAAAGGCATCCTTATAATTCACAGCCTGGCAATGATGTCACAACACTAATTACAAGTGCTGAAAGTTTATGACACAAGTGACATAAATCATCCTCTCGAAACTTCTGCGATGAAGTTTCACACACGGCGTGACAGACACAAAGTCATTAATGTCACATGGCACCTTGTGAAAGTGCATAATATGTTGTAATCTAAAAAGTTAACCAGCACCTCCTAGCAAGTGAAATAAACAGGCAGGTGCAAATGTGCTGCGAATGCTAATGCAAAAGCTAACAAACAGGCAGCGCACCCTTAGGGGGCCGAGAGATATGCAAATTGCAATCGTTATGTATTTATTATATTAAATTGCCTGATCAAAGACACTAGCCTTGGGGTGTCTCCTGTGTGAAACAGCGGGCAGCCGGCAGCTATGGCGCCCACTTCTCTCCTGAACAGGAGCTATCCTTAAAGAGGACCTTTCACCACTCCGGACATGCCTGTTTTAATAGCTTCATGCATTCCCTATGTAATAACAATTCTGGAACATCTATTCTTATGTCTCTATGTTGTGCCATTCCTTTATTATTTGCACTAGAAGTTGTGAATGAATTGCTATTTGCCTTCAGTAAGGGAACAGAGGGGAGGTGACCAGTTGGGGGTGTGTATCTGCACAGACTGACTCTAGCCAATCAGTGCTGCCATGTTCAGTCTGTGCAGGTACACACCCCCAACTTGTTACCTCCCCTCTGTTCCTTTACTGAAGGCAAATAGCAATTCACATATAACTTCTAGTGCAAATAATAAAGGAATGGCACAACATACAGACATAAGAATAGATGTTCCAGAATTGTTGTTACATGGGGAATGCATGAAGCTATTAAAATAGTAATGTCAGGAACAGTGAAAGATCCTCTTTAAAGAGTCACTGTACTGTCACTCAATATCATTTCTTTCAATAGAGAATCTGTTCTGTGAGCTCAGGAGATGAAAGCGGCTAGTGGAAAGTAAGGGAAAGAACATCACAGCAGTACAGTGCTGGGAGATTCCACAGAAGGGAAACACCCCCTGCTTCTGAGTGAAATGCATCTAGCAGTGCAGATGAAACAGGGAATAATATAGCTGAAAGAGATATTAGGGAAGACCAAAAAACATCTGCTCCTTCTCAGCTATGACTGTACAAAGAAGCATAGCTAACGTTATTAGAAAACTCAAGTGAGATTTAAAGAGATGACATCTGCAGTACACGTACAGTGTTAAAGGGATTTTCTGGAAGTTAACTACTGATGACCTATCCTCAGTATAGGTTATCAATATCTGATCGACAACCGGGACCCCCGCCGATCAGCTGCTTGAGAAGGCACCAGCTCTTCCGTGAGTGTCGCGGCCTTCTCTTAGATTTTCCTAGGCCAGTGACGTCACGTTCATCGTTCACGTGGCCTAGGAGCGGCTCAGCCCCATTCAAGTGAATGTGGCTGAGCGTGATACCAAGCACAGCCGCTGTACAATGTACGGCGCTGTGCTTGGTGAGCAGTGAGAAGGCCATGGTGGAGACCAGATCTTCTTGTGTAATGTGACCATTTGTCATGATGTAACGGGACCACTTCACCGCTGCAGCCAGCGTCAAACCAGATGTTTACTGCGAGGGAGCGCTGCGGGGTATCGTAGGCTGGGAGGAGGAGTGTTGGAGCCAGCAATAGGAAGAAGGTAAGTAAGCTTCCCTTTACAGGTCCAGCCACGTGGGTGGCTGCCAAAACCCCCCCAATTCTTTTAGAACCCCTTTAAGGTGTGTCCCTCAGGAGACACAATTGCGATGCCCCACTGTAATAACTGCAGTGACCAGGGGCGGATTGGCCATAGACGTTACAGGGAAATTTCCTGGTGGGCCGATGCCCAGGGGGCCATCTGAGCCCTCCTAATTGCCAACAAGTGGAAGATTTAGGGATGTATTTTGTACTGCTGGCAGTATTTTGTGATGGACTGTGGTATTTGGCTCTGTTGTGCCACAATATGGTATTGCTGGCCCTACTTTCCATCAATTTGGACCCGACTGCAAAACGGGGCCACTTTTAGTATTTTTTTCAGGGCCACTTTAAGTTCCCAGTCCGCCCCTGGCAGTGACTTAGGAACAGAACTGTGGTATGTATTCCGAGCTGACAGTTCTACCAACACTACCGTAACATCACTACAATAGGACCTTAAACCAGAAAAAAATGCAAAAAGTATCAAAATACCGAAAACTGGTGTACAGTCTTTAATCAATTCCCCAAATATATCAGATCTGAATTCAAAAATACCTTCTGTGTGTGGGTCCCTGCAGCTACACTTCCTGTCAATGTGCTCACAGTGTTATGAGAGGGACAGTGGGCCTCACAGTGGCTGGGACCGATGAAGAATTACACAACGCCCATTGACAGGCAGGCTATTACTGTGTTATAACTAAGGGGCCATGACTACAGCCTCAATGTTACAGAAGGGAATCGCCTAATACTTACCAAATATGACCGCTATACACTTTACCCTAATGCAGCAGACTGTCAGGATGGATAGTACATGACCCTGGGTTTATAAAACAGATCTTACAGTAATCTGGGCTTTAAAAGGCAGCTGGCGTGTAGGACTGTCTGGAGGTGATGTCTGGGATTGAGTAGTAGCACATGCAGGATTTTCATGTAAACACATACAGCACATACAGCTAAAATACTGAAAAAGAAAAAACACCACATTGAAAAGGAGACATTAGCAGCTCACACAGTACTACCAGGAGACATATAACAATATATAAAAACCTGCTGAAGTCTGCAAGAGAACTGCAACCTGAGAGATAATACTGCTTCTACGTACAAGAATCTAACTACTATAATACTGCTCCTACGTACAAGAATCTAACTACTATAATACTGCTCCTAAGTACAAGAATCTAACTACTATAATACTGCCTCCTATGTACAAGAATATAACTACTATAATACTGCCTCCTATGTACAAGAATATAACTACTATAATACTGCCTCCTATGTACAAGAATATAACTACTATAATACTGCCTCCTATGTACAAGAATCTAACTACTATAATACTGCCTCCTATGTACAAGAATCTAACTACTATAATACTGCCTCCTATGTACAAGAATCTAACTACTATAATACTGCCTCCTATGTACAAGAATCTAACTACTATAATACTGCCTCCTATGTACAAGAATCTAAACTACTATAATACTACTCCTAGTACAAGAATCTAACTATATAATACTACCTCCTATGTACTCTAACTAATAATACTGCTCCTATGTACAAGAATCTAACTACTATGCTAAAGAATCTACTATATAATACTGCTCCTAACAAGAATTAACTACTATAATCCCTACGTACAAGAATCCAACTACTATAATATGCTCCTATGTAAGGATATAACTACTATAATACTGCTCTACGTACAAGAATATAACTACTATAATACTGTATGGAATATAACTAAGATATAACTACTATAATGTACAAGAATATAACTACTATAATACTGCTTATGCTAACTACTATAATACTGCTCCTATGTACAAGAATACTACTATAATACTGCTCCTCAAGATATAACTACTATAATACTGCTCCTATGACAAGAATACTGTAGAATAATAACAATATATAATCTGCCTCCTACTGTCCTACAAGAATATATCAATAATACTGCCTCCTATGTACATGAATATAACTACTATAATACTGCCTCCTATGTACAAGAATTTAGACAAGAATATATAACTATATAATACTGCTCCTATGTACAAGAATATAACTATATAATACTGCTCTATGTACAAGAATATAACTACTATATACTGCTCCTATGTACAAGAATATACCTACTATAATAACTGCCCCTATGTACAAGAATATAACTACTATAATACTGCTCATATGTACAAGAATATACTGTAACTACTATAATACTGCTCCTACGTACAAGAACCATAACTACTATAATACTGCCCCTATGTACAAGAATATAAACTACTATAATACTGCTCCTATGTACAAGAATATATCTACTATAATACTGCCTCCTATACAAGAATATAGCTACTATAATACTGCTCCTATGTACAAGAATATAACTACTATAAATACTGCCTCCTATGTTACAAGAATATAACTACTATAATACTGCTCCTATGTACAAGAATATAACTACTATAATACTGCTCCTATGTACAAAATATAACTACTATAATACTGCCTCCTATGTATAAAATATAACACTATAATACTGCTCCTATGTACAAGAATATAACTACTATAACTGCTCCTATGTACAAGAATATAACTACTATAATACTGCCTCCTATGTACAAGAATATAACTACTATAATACTGCTCCTATGTACAAGGAATATAACTACTATAATACTGCTCCTATGTACAAGAATAACTACTATAATACTGCTCCTATGTACAAGAATATAACTACTATAATACTGCTCCTATGTACAAGAATATAAACTACTATAATACTGCTCCTATGTACAAGAATTAACTACTATAATACTGCCTCCTATGTACAAGAATCTAACTACTATAATACTGCCTCCTATGTACAAGAATAACTAACTACAAGAATATAACTACTATAATACTGCCTCCTATGTACAAGAATAACTACTATAATACTGCTCCTATGTACAAGAATCTATAACTACTATAATACTGCTTCCTATGTACAAGAATATAACTACTATAATACTGCTCCTATGTAAAAGAAATCTAACTACTATAATACTGCTCCTATGTACAAGAATATAACTACTATAATACTGCTCCTATGTACAAGAATACTAACTACTATAATTACTGCTCCTATGTACAAGAATATAACTACTATAATACTGCTCCTATGTACAAGAATATAACTACTATAATACTGCTCCTATGTACAAGAATAACTACTATAATTACTGCTCCTACGTACAAGAATATAACTACTTAATACTGCCTCCTATGTACAAGAATATAACTACTATAATACTACTCCTATGTACAAGACTATAACTACTATAATACTGCTCCTATGTACAAGAATATAACTACTATAATACTGCCTTCCTATGTACAAGAATATAACTACTATCATACTGCTCCTATGTACAAGAATATAACTACTATATACTGCTACCCTATGTACAAGAATATAACTACTATAATACTGCTCCTTATGTACAAGAATATAACTACTATAATACTGCTCATATGTACAAGAATATACTGCTAACTATAAATACTGCTCCTACACAAGAATATACTACTATAATACTGCCTCCTATGTACAAGAATATAACTACTATAATACTGCTCCTATGTACAAGAATATAACTAACTATACTATAAACTACTGCTCCTATGTACAAGAATATAAACTATAATACTGCCTCCTATGTACAAGAATATACTACTATAATACTGCTCCTATGTACAAGAATATAATAACTACTATAATACTGCTCCTATGTACAAGAATATAACTACTATAATACTGCTCCTATGTACAAGAATATAACTACTATAAACTACTGCTCCTATGTACAAGAATATAACTTACTATAATACTGCTCCTATGTACAAGAATATAACTACTATAATACTGCTTCCATGTACAAGAATATAACTACTATAATACTGCTCCTATATGTACTACTATAATACTACTGTAAATACTATAATACTGCTCCTATGTACAAGAATATATACTACTATAATACTGCCTCCTATGTACAAGAATATAACTACTATAATACTGCTCCTATGTACAAGAATATAACTACTATAATACTGCCTCCTATGTACAAGAATATAACTACTATAATACTGCTCCTATGTACAAGAATATAACTACTATAATTACTGCCTCCTATGTACAAGAAATATAACTACTATAATACTGCCTCCTATGTACAAGAATATAACTACTATAAATACTGCTCCTATGTACAAGAATATAACTATACTATAATACTGCTCCTATGTACAAGAATATAACTACTATAATACTGCTCCTATGTACAAGAATATAACTACTATAATACTGCTCCTAGTACAAGAATAAACTACTATAATACTGCTCCTATGTACAAGAATATAACTACTATAATACTGCTCCTATGTACAAGAACATAACTACTATAATACTGCCTCCTATGTACAAGAATATAACTACTATAATAATGCTCCTATGTAAAAGAATATAACTACTATAATACTGCTCCTATGTACAAGAATATAACTACTATAATACTGCTCCTATGTACAACAATCTAACTACTATAATACTGCTCCTATGTACAAGAATATAACTACTATAATACTGCCTCCTATGTACAAGAATATAACTACTATAATACTGCCTCCTATGTACAAGAATATAACTACTATAATACTACCTCCTATGTACAAGAATATAACTACTATAATACTGCCTCCTATGTACAAGAATATAACTACTATAATACTGCTCCTATGTACAAGAATATAACTACTATAATACTGCCTCCTATGTACAAGAATCTAACTACTATAATACTGCCTCCTATGTACAAGAATCTAACTACTATAATACTGCCTCCTATGTACAAGAATCTAACTACTATAATACTGCCTCCTATGTACAAGATATACTATAATACTACTCCTATAAAGAATCTAACTACTATAATACTACCTCCTATGTACAAGAATATAACTACTATAATACTGCTCCTATGTACAAGAATATAACTACTATAATACTGCTCCTATGTACAAGAATATAACTACTATAATACTGCTCCTATGTACAAGAATATAACTACTATAATACTGCTCCCTATGTACAAGAATATAACTACTATAATACTGCTCCTATGTACAAGAATATAACTACTATAATACTGCCCTATACAAGAATATAACTACTATAATACTGCTCTATGTACAAGAATATAACTACTATAATTACTGCTCCTATGTACAAGAATATAACTACTATAATACTGCCTCCTATGTACAAGAATATAACTACTATAATACTGCTCCTATGTACAAGAATATAACTACTATAATACTGCTCCTATGTACAAGAATATAACTACTATAATACTGCTCCTATGTACAAGAATATAACTACTATAAATACTGCTCCTATGTACAAGAATATAACTACTATAATACTGCCTCCTATGTACAAGAATATAACTACTATAATACTGCCTCCTATGTACAAGAATATAACTACTATAATACTGCCTCCTATGTACAAGAATATAACTACTATAATACTGCCTCCTATGTACAAGAATATAACTACTATAATACTGCTCCTATGTACAAGAATATAACTACTATAATACTGCCTCCTATGTACAAGAATATAACTACTATAATACTGCTCCCTATGTACAAGAAATAACTACTATAATACTGCTCCTATGTACAAGAATATACTAACTACTATAATACTGCCTCCTATGTACAAGAATATAACTACTATAATACTGCCTCCTATGTACAAGAATATAACTACTATAATACTGCTCCTATGTACAAGAATATAACTACTATAATACTGCCTCCTATGTACAAGAATATAACTACTATAATACTGCCTCCTATGTACAAGAATATAACTACTATAATACTGCCTCCTATGTACAAGAATATAACTACTATAATACTGCTCCTATGTACAAGAATATAACTACTATAATACTGCTCCTATGTACAAGAATATAACTACTATAATACTGCTCCTATGTACAAGAATATAACTACTATAATACTGCCTCCTATGTACAAGAATATAACTACTATAATACTGCTCCTATGTACAAGAATATAACTACTATAATACTGCTCCTATGTACAGAATATAACTACTATAATACTGCTCCTATGTACAAGAATATACTAACTACTATAATACTGCTCCTATACAAGATAAACTACTATAATTACTGCTCCTATGTACAAGAATATAACTACTATAATACTGCTCCTATGTACAAGAATATAACTACTATAATACTGCTCCTATGTACAAGAATATAACTACTATAATACTGCCTCCTATGTACAAGAATATAACTACTATAATACTGCTCCTTATGTACAAGAATATAACTACTATAATACTGCCTCCTATGTACAAGAATATAACTACTATAATACTGCTCCTATGTACAAGAATATAACTACTATAATACTGCCTCCTATGTACAAGAATATAACTACTATAATACTGCTCCTATGTACAAGAATATAACTACTATAATACTGCTCCTATGTACAAGAATATAACTACTATAATACTGCTTCCTATGTACAAGAATATAACTACTATAATACTGCTCCTATGTACAAGAATATAACTACTATAATACTGCCTCCTATGTAACAAGAATATAACTACTATAATACTGCTCCTATGTACAAGAATATAACTACTATAATACTGCCTCCTATGTACAAGAATATAACTACTATAATACTGCCTCCTATGTACAAGAATATAACTACTATAATACTGCTCCTATGTACAAGAATATAACTACTATAATACTGCCTCCTATGTACAAGAATATAACTACTATAATACTGCTCCTATGTACAAGAATATAACTACTATAATACTGCTCCTATGTACAAGAATATAACTACTATAAATACTGCCTCCTATGTACAAGAATATAACTACTATAATACTGCCTCCTATGTACAAGAATATAACTACTATAATACTGCTCTCCTATGTACAAGAATATAACTACTATAATACTGCTCCTATGTACAAGAATATAACTACTATAATACTGCTCCTATGTACAAGAATATAACTACTATAATACTGCTCCTATGTACAAGATATAACTACTATAATACTGCTCCCTATGTACAAGAATATAACTACTATAATACTGCTCCTATGTACAAGAATATAACTACTATAATACTGCTCCTATGTACAAGAATATAACTACTATAATACTGCTCCTATGTACAAGAATATAACTACTATAAATACTGCTCCTATGTACAAGATATATCTAACTATATAATACTGCCTCCTATGTACAAGAATATAACTACTATAATACTGCTCCTATGTACAAGAATATAACTACTATAATACTGCTCCTATGTACAAGAATATAACTACTATAATACTGCCTCCTATGTACAAGAATATAACTACTTATAATACTGCCTCCTATGTACAAGAATATAACTACTATAATACTGCTCCTATGTACAAGAATATAACTACTATAATACTGCCTCCTATGTACAAGAAATATAAACTACTATAATACTGCTCCTATGTACAAGAATATAACTACTATAATACTGCTCCTATGTACAAGAATATAACTACTATAATACTGCTCCTATGTACAAGAATATAACTACTATAATTACTGCTCCTATGTACAAGAATATAACTACTATAATACTGCTCCTATGTACAAGAATATAAACTACTATAATACTGCTCCTATGTACAAGAATATAACTACTATAATACTGCCTCCTATGTACAAGAATATAACTACTATAATACTGCCTCCTATGTACAAGAATATAACTACTATAATACTGCCCTCCTATGTACAAGAATATAAACTACTATAATACTGCTCCTATGTACAAGAATATAACTACTATAATACTGCCTCCTATGTACAAGAATATAAACTACTATAATACTGCCTCCTATGTACAAGAATATAACTACTATAATACTGCCTCCTATGTACAAGAATATAACTACTATAATACTGCCTCCTATGTACAAGAATATAACTACTATAATACTGCTCCTATGTACAAGAATATAACTACTATAATACTGCTCCTATGTACAAGAATATAACTACTATAATACTGCTCCTATGTACAAGAATATAACTACTATAATACTGCTCCTATGTACAAGAATATAACTACTATAATACTGCCTCCTATGTACAAGAATATAACTACTATAATACTGCTCCTATGTACAAGAATATTAACTACTATAATACTGCTCCTATGTACAAGAATATAACTACTATAATACTGCTCCTATGTACAAGAATATAACTACTATAATACTGCCTCCTATGCTACAAGAATATAACTACTATAATACTGCTCCTATGTACAAGAATATAACTACTATAATACTGCCTCCTATGTACAAGAATATAACTACTATAATACTGCCTCCTATGTACAAGAATATAACTACTATAATACTGCTCCTATGTACAAGAATATAACTACTATAATACTGCCTCCTATGTACAAGAATATAACTACTATAATACTGCTCCTATGTACAAGAAATCTAACTACTATAATACTGCTCCTATGTACAAGAATATAAACTACTATAATACTGCCTCCTATGTACAAGAATATAACTACTATAATACTGCTCCTATGTACAAGAATATAACTACTATAATACTGCCTCCTATGTACAAGAATATAACTACTATAATACTGCCTCCTATGTACAAGAATATAACTACTATAATACTACCTCCTATGTACAAGAATATAACTACTATAATACTGCCTCCTATGTACAAGAATATAACTACTATAATACTGCCCTATGTACAATATAACTACTATAATACTGCTTCATATGTACAAGAATAATAACTACTAATAATACTGACTCCTATGTACAAGAATATAACTACTATAATACTGCCTCCTATGTACAAGATATAACTACTATAATTACTGCTCCTATGTACAAGAATATTAACTACTATAATACTGCCTCCTATGTACAAGAATATAACTACTATAATACTGCCTCCTATGTACAAGAATATAACTACTATAATACTGCTCCTATGTACAAGAATATAACTACTATAATACTGCTTCCTATGTACAAGAATATAACTACTATAATACTGCTCCTATGTACAAGAATATAACTACTATAATACTCTCCTATGTACAAGAATATAACTACTATAATACTGCTCCTATGTACAAGAATATAACTACTATAATACTGCTCCTATGTACAAGAATATAACTACTATAATACTGCTCCTATGTACAAGAATTAACTACTATAATACTGCCTCCTATGTACAAGAATATAATACTATAATACTGCTCTATGTACAAGAATATAACTACTATAATACTGCTCCTATGTACAAGAATATAACTACTATAATACTGCTCCTATGTACAAGAATATAACTACTATAATACTGCCTCCTATGTACAAGAATATAACTACTATAATACTGCTCCTATGTATATAAAACTATAAATACTGCCTCCTATGTACAAGAATATAACTACTATAATACTGCTCCTATGTACAAGAATATAACTACTATAATACTGCTCCTATGTACAAGAATATAAACTACTATAAATACTGCCTCCTATGTACAAGAATATAACTACTATAATACTACTGCTCCTATGTACAAGAATATAACTACTATAATACTGCCTCCTATGTACAAGAATATAACTACTATAATACTGCTCCTATGTACAAGAATATATAACTACTATAATACTGCCTCCTATGTACAAGAATATAACTACTATAATACTGCCTCCTATGTACAAGAATATAACTACTATAATACTGCTCCTATGTACAAGAATATAACTACTATAATACTGCTCCTATGTACAAGAATAACTACTATAATACTGCTCCTATGTACAAGAATATAACTACTATAATACTGCCTCCTATGTACAAGAATATAACTACTATAATACTGCCTCCTATGTACAAGGAATATAACTACTATAATACTGCTCCTATGCTACAAGAATATAACTACTATAATACTGCCTCCTATGTACAAGAATATAAACTACTATAATACTGCTCCTATGTACAAGAATATAACTACTATAATACTGCTCCTATGTACAAGATATAACTACATAATACTGCCTCCTATGTACAAGAATATAACTACTATAATACTGCTCCTATGTACAAGAATATAACTACTATAATACTGCCTCCTATGTACAAGAATATAACTACTATAATACTGCTCCTATGTACAAGAATATAACTACTATAATACTGCTCCTATGTACAAGAATATAACTACTATAATACTGCCTCCTATGTACAAGAATATAACTACTATAATACTGCTCCTATGTACAAGAATATAACTACTATAATACTACCTCCTATGTACAAGAATATAACTACTATAATACTGCTCCTATGTACAAGAATATAACTACTATAATACTGCTCCTATGTACAAGAATATAACTACTATAATACTACTACCCACTATGGTTAAGAGCATGAAGTAGCAGCGGTATGAGAATACGGTAAGCTGATTTGATGAGTACAGAGATGTGTGCTCCCCTTTCTCTACAGTACGGGAACGGCTGAGTGCTGTATTTTTGGCAGCTGAAAAACTGCTAGCATTCCAATCGGCTGTGTAACGCCATTCTTGGTGAGCGTCAGGTCACAGATGATTGGTCAAGCTGAAGTCAGCTGACGTACTGTACTACACAAACAGTGATCCCAGCTTAGAATATTTTCCAAACTCGGAGCACCCCCGGCCCCACCCTCGAGCGAATGGAGGCAGCTCCGGTAGACTCCATGTGGCGTCCAATCTGGGGCAGCACTGTCTTCAGTACAAGTAGCACAGACACAATGTTATTGGAAACGTAATGTTCAGGACTTCTCCGACCCTCCGGCGCAGGACGTAGACTCGCCTATTCCATTCACACAGTATCCAGCTTGTGCGGTGATGGGTAGGCGGGCAGCCGGGTCGATATAAACAACTGGCAGATATAGCAATGGCCAAGAGAGTAGAAGAGGGACGAGCTGTGCCACCTCCTTATACTTCCTTGTCCTCAAACGCCCGTCTGGACAGAAGCCCAGAGCTTGTTAATGTAAAACTGACAGTCTGCACGTAGCTGTCTGCAGACCCACAAATACACAGCAAGTGATCAACCAGGACATAACAACTTGTACACTGCCGCACAGACTCTGAACCAAAGCAGCTTAACCCTACATATGCCAATGCCCCCCCCCCCAACCAATTCACTTGCCGCTAAGAGCACGTCTGTATCTAGTCAAGACAAGCGCTTGATGGCAATCCCACAGGAACCACGAGGCAGTAATGGATGTTAATTAATTAATGGACGGACGTCATTTAATGCTGAAGCACGCCATGCTGTCAGGTTTTATTTCATCGTGTATACATTTCCATAAATCTACTTAAAGTGAAAGTGCAATTGCAGCCGATATCAGCACGGAATTAACCATTCCTGAGTTACATATTAAAGACAAACTATAAAACTGGCCCTTGCATTCCATCACGTTTACCTATATACAAGAATATAACTATAATACTGCTCCTATGTACAAGAATATAACTACTATAATACTGATCCTATGTACTAGAATATAACTACTATAATACTGCTCCTATGTACAAGAATATAACTACTATAATACTGCCTCCTATGTACAAGAATATAACTACTATAATACTGCTCCTATGTACAAGAATATAACTACTATAATACTGCTCCTATGTACAAGAATATAACTACTATAATACTGCTCCTATGTACAAGAATATAACTACTATAATACTGCTCCTATGTACAAGAATATAACTACTATAATACTGATCCTATGTACTAAGAATATAACTACTATAATACTGCTCCTATGTACAAGAATATAACTACTATAAATACTGATCCTATGACTAGAATATAACTACTATAATACTGCTCCTATGTACAAGAATATAACTACTATAATACTGCTCCTATGTACAAGAATATAACTACTATAATACTGCCTCCTATGTACAAGAATATAACTACTATAATACTGCTCCTATGTACAAGAATATAACTCCTATAATACTGCTCCTATGTACAAGAATATAACTCCTATAATACTGCCTCCTATGTACAAGAATATAACTACTATAATACTGCTCCTATGTACAGAATATAACTACTATAATACTGCTCCTATGTACAAGAATATAACTACTATAATACTGCCTCCTATGTACAAGAATATAACTACTATACTACTGCCTCCTATGTACAAGAATATAACTACTATAATACTGCTCCTATGTACAAGAATATAACTACTATAATACTGCCTCCTATGTACAAGAATATAACTACTTATAATACTGCCTCCTATGTACAAGAATATAACTACTATAATACTGCCTCCTATGTACAAGAATATAACTACTATAATACTGCCTCCTATGTACAAGAATATAACTACTATAATACTGCTCCTATGTACAAGAATATAACTACTATAATACTGCTCCTATGTACAAGAATATAACTACTATAATACTGCCTCCTATGTACAAGAATATAACTACTATAATACTGCTCCTATGTACAAGAATATAACTACTATAATACTGCCTCCTATGTACAAGAATATAACTACTATCATACTGCCCCTATGTACAAGAATATAACTACTATAATACTGCCTCCTATGTACAAGAATATAACTACTATCATACTGCTCCTATGTACAAGAATATAACTACTATAATACTGCTCCTATGTACAAGAATATAACTACTATAATACTGCTCCTATGTACAAGAATATAACTACTATAATACTGCCTCCTATGTACAAAGAATACTACTTAAACTACTATTAAAATACTGCCTCCTATGTACAGAATATAACTACTATAATACTGCTCCTATGTACAGGAATATAACTACTATAATACTGCTCCTATGTACAGGAATATAACTACTATAAGACTATACTATACCCAGTATAATACTGCAGGTATGGAGCTTTGTACTATACAGTGCAGTCGGGGTCAGATGAGTACATTTGGTGACAAAACAGAACATTGAGTGAAATGAAGTAACTGTGGAGCTGCATACGATATGATCTTGATGAAGGATATGGCGGGGGTGCACATGCTAGGTGGGTGATCCGCCTGGTAAATATATGGGTGAGAGTGTTCTTCCTGTGACAGGTGAACTGAGGATACAGAGCGGTTCTTTACCAGGATAACAGAACAGTGGGAGTGCAGAGTAATGAGCTGCTTCCACTTGGCGGCATTTCTCCCATATTAAGGTCACTCCGGGGAAAGTAAAGAATGTTACAAGGGGCGATTCCCATGAACTAGGTGCAGAGGACAGGAAGAATATAACCGGGTGCATGTAAGGGTGATCCCTGCTGCCCAAAATATTACTGCCCGAGGAAAATTCTACTGCCTGGGGTCAGCTATGGAATGGTAAATCTAAAGGGGTCTTCTGGGATCCCAAAACTGATCGCTAAGAAGATTGGTAGGGGTCCGACTCTCACCGCCCCTGACAACCAGATGTTTCAGGGGGCAGCCTCACCCCATTTAAGCGATTAGGACAAACTTGTCATATCCCTCCCTGCCACTAATCAGTAGAAGGCTTGCAGGTAGACGGACCGATGCGCGGCCCCCTCTAAAAGATGACCAGCAGAGGGGCCAATATTCTGATCCCCTTTAAAAGGGGTGTGTCACAAAACATACTGTTCTTTACCTATGTCAAACCAGCCCCTGGATCTGAATACTTTTGTAATTACATGTAATTAAAAATTTTGTATAGCCACTGAGTTATTCAATAAAATGTATCTGTATAGCGCCACCTGCTGTTTGTTCTTTTCCTAATTTTTTTGTCCGGCTCACTGAGATGGTCGCACATGCTCAGTTTAAATATTCAGCTGCCACCATCCATATGATCTGATAGAAGCTGTGGCAGTTACAGGGAGAGATCTGCAGCAGAAAGGACACACCCCTGTAGCTCCAGGCTGAACACAATCTAGCAGAGGAATTGGAAACGAGAATGGGGGAGATCTCTGGATCCATGTGAGGTACAGTGCATGTTCTATATCATGTCTGATCTTTATTTTTTATATCAATTATGGCATAACCCCTTTAAAATTTTACAGAAGACTGATCCTCAACCCCTTTCCAACCGAATGATTTTTACATTTTTTACACCCTGCCTTCCGTAGGCGTAACTTTTTTATTTTTCAGTTCACATAGGTGTATGGGTGTTTGTTTTTTGCAGGACAAATTGTCCCACAGCAACAGAACGCCTCCCTCGATGTGCAGCGCCCCCGGGGTTTCACCACTCAGATACCATGGTCGCAATTGACCACAGCATCTGAGGGGTTAAAAGTCCGTGATAGGCATTATCACTTCTAATGGATTTTGCCTCAAGGTGTCAGCAGAAACCCGGTGGCTATAGCGCCCGCTCAGCTCCTGCGCGGTCACTATCTTTAACGTCCTGATTTCCGCTGTACACATACCGCAGCGGTCTGGAAAGGGTTAAAAGGGTTCTGCAGTTGTTTAAAACTGATGATCTATCCTCTGGATAGATCATCAGCATCTGATCGGCAGCGGTCCGACACCCGGACCCCCGACGATCACGACTAGTATCACTGGCCTGGCGGGGCTAAGCTCTGTTCACATGAATGGAGCTTAGCCCCGCCCAGGCCAGTGATAGTAGTCATGACGTCACTGGGCCTGTGGTAAACACAGAGAAGGCCGCGGCGCTCCTGGAGCGCCGCTGCCTTCTCAAACAGCTGATCGTCGGGGGTCCCGGGTGTCGGACCGCCGCCGATCAGATGCTGATGATCTATCCAGAGGATAGATCATCAGTTTGAAACAACTGCAGAACCCCTTTAAAGAGGACCCGTCAACTCTCCTGACATGTTGGTTTAAGTAACTACTTGCATCCCCCATGTAATAATAGTTCTAGAGCATCTACCCTTATGAGTCCATGATGTGTCCTTCCTCTATTATTCCTACTAGAAATTATGACTGAATTGCATGCAGTTGTACAGACTGTGCAGGAACATGCTCCCAACTGGACCTTCATTGCAAACTGCTAGTAATGCAATCATAATTTCTAGTAGGAATAATATAATGACACAACAGAATCTTAAGAATAGATACTGCATGATTAATACATGGGGAATTCAAGTAGTTAAAGATGCATATTAGTAGGGGTTACAGGTTCTCTTTATGGCAGGGACAAGACACAGCGGTATTTCCATGGATTTGCATGTGGATACTGCACCAAAAATCCATAGCAATTTACTGTATAATACAGGAGTATGAGGTCTCCTTGTCAAATATTGGATACAAAGCTTTACTCAGTCCCCACTAGGGGGAGCTCAGCGCATACATATTCACACAGCTCCCATTGAAATTAAATGAGCATCTGTCAGCAGATTTGTACCTACGACACTGTCTGACCTGTTACATGTGCACTTGGCAGCTGAAGACATCTGTGTTGGTCCCATGTCCATATGTGTCCACATTGCTGAGAAAAATGATGTTTTATTATATGCAAATGAGCCTCTAGGAGCAATGGGGGCGTTACCATTACACCTAGAGGCTCTGCTCTCTCTGTAACTGCCACGCCCTTTACACTTTGATTGACAGGACCAGGGAGCGTAAACGTCATCGCACCTGATTAAAGTGCACAGGGCACAGCAGTTGCAGAGAGAGCTGAGTTCTAGGTGTAACGGCAACGTCTCCGTTGCACCTAGAGGCTCATTTGCATATATTAAAACATTATTTTTCTCAGCAATGCGGATATATATGAACATGGGACCAACACAGATGTCTTCAGCTGCCAAGTGCACATGTAACAGGTCAGCCAGTGTCATGGGTACAAAACTGCTGACAGGTGCCCTTTAATAAATCTGTATGCAGCGAGCTCCCCCTAGTGGTAACTGCAAGCAGCCATCATTTTCCATAGGTGTGAGCAGGTAATGATACATCTGCTGTATTCCTCCAAACAAAACATTTAGAATGAAAGCTATAATTACACCAAAGTCACATGACCTGGTCAGAAACCCGAAACGTCACTGTAACCAGGCAGTATTCAATCTTTTATAGTCCTTTAATTAGGGCGAGTCTCACTTTAAACCCATTCACGAGGCTGTTAGCACATACTGTGAAAGTGCAGACCTGGCATTTGAAGAAGTAGCATATGGGATTGACCTACTGCCTTAGACGAAACCTACATTTACTCGGAGGTTTTTCTGGAATGGTTTCCTGCCGTCCATTAGTGATGGCTGTAATGAATCACTGTATAATATACCTACTTATTCAGTTGATGACGGGATGTCGCCCTCTTGTGGTACATATCGGAATTACTTCTATATTTCAAAAAAAGCAACAAGTCACCTGCTGATATACTGTATCGTGAGGTCGATGCTCCTATCCAGGCCAAGTCTGACGCTTTCGCAGCAGCTGCCTGACACTGATTGCTACAGAAGGAAATATCAAGTTATTTAAAAAAAAAAGACAAAATTCTAAATTTTTATTAATTGATTGAATATCTTAGAATCAAGTATCGTAAGAAGCAAATCACCATCACAAAGCAATGATTAAACACCCACATAGCAGAGACCTTACTCAATGCCAGCACTCTCCAGTGTCAGCTACCATTAGCTTGTGCTACTGCATACCAGTAACATGATGACATCACTGAAAAGTCATTAGTGACATCACAGGCTGCCACGACGGTCATACATTGTTTTATATCACTTGCTTGTGACATCACAAGGTTCTGTCCCTCACATGGTGACATAATATCAACTGTCCAGTCACAAACAGAGGATGTCAACACTTCCTGTTATAAGACCACAGTGACATCACAGGATTCAGCAGTGGCATGATGTCATCATCAGTGATGATGTCACTGTTTCATATTTGGTCCAGTCACAGAAGTTCATACGTTTTCTCAGCACTTGCTGTAGTCAGACACCAGAGTTTTAAAGGATTTCCAGATCCCGGGATCTGAGCTACACAACGTGCCCCCTCCTCTCTGCATCTCCTCCAGATCCCGGTTCATATCACCGATACAAACCCAGCCCGGGGAGTCAGACGAGGTCACACACCACTTGGAGTGGTCCTTGTGAGACGAGTAAGTGATAGAGGAGCCAAAGGAGATTGTCACAACGTCATATGTGTGATATGTCAACGAGCAATTGGACAGAAGGATGCCCCGGGAATTCAACCAGAACTGAACATACAGGTCCGACTTCAAAACCTCGGATACCCATCCTGAATACAGATCTGTGGAGATAATACAGAGTGTGAGCAGTAACAGCAACCCGGCTCCTGATCCTCGTATTACCCCTGTAACATCTTATTACAGTAACCCAGCTCCTGATCCTCTTATTACCCCTGTAACATCTTATTACAGTAACCCGGCTCCTGATCCTCTTATTACCCCTGTAACATCTTATTACAGTAACCTGGCTCCTGATCCTCTTATTACCCTGTAACATCTTATTACAGTGACCCGGCTCCTGATCCTCTTATTACCCTGTAACATCTTATTACAGTAACCCGGGCTCCTGATCCTCTTATTACCCTGTAACATCTTATTACAGTAACCCGGCTCCTGATCCTCTTATTACCCTGTAACATCTTATTACAGTAACCCAGCTCCTGATCCTCTTATTACCCCTGTAACATCTTATTACAGTAACCCGGCTCCTGATCCTCATATTACCCCTGTAACATCTTAATCCAGTAACCCGGCTCCTGATCCTCTTATTACCCAGTAACATCTTATTCCAGTAACCCGGCTCCTGATCCTCATATTACCCCTGTAACATCTTATTCCAGTAACCCGGCTCCTGGTCCTCTTATTACCCTGTAACATCTTATTACAGTAACCCAGCTCCTGATCCTCCTATTACCCTGTAACATCATATTACAGTAACCCGGCTCCTGATCCTATTACCCTGTAACATCTTATTACAGTAACCTGGCTCCTGATCCTCCTATTACCCTGTAACATCATATTACAGTAACCCGGCTCCTGATCCTCTTATTACCCCTGTAACATCTTATTACAGTAACCCGGCTCCTGATCCTCTTATTACCCCTGTAACATCTTATTACAGTAACCCGGCTCCTGATCCTCCTATTACCCTGTAACATCATATTACAGTAACCCGGCTCCTGATCCTCTTATTACCCCTGTAACATCTTATTACAGTAACCCGGCTCCTGATCCTCCTATTACCCTGTAACATCTTATTACAGTAACCCGGCTCCTGATCCTCTTATTACCCCTGTAACATCTTATTACAGTAACCCGGCTCATGATCCTCTTATTACCCCTGTAACATCTTATTACAGTAACCTGGCTCCTGATCCTCTTATTACCCCTGTAACATCTTATTACAGTAACCCAGCTCCTGATCCTCTTGTTACCCCTGTAACATCTTATCATAGTAACCTGACTCCTCAGCCTATTATCAGCCCTGTCACATCCCAATACAAACAATTCTCACCATCTCCAAATCTTCCATCTTTGGCAAAACTTGTGAACTGTTTGCCCCCAGCTGAGGTCAGGGTGACTTGCCGATTCCATGGTGATTTAGTTACTTGCTTCTTCATTGCTGCAGACTTCAGGTCAGGTAGGTCATCACTGAAGGTACTGGGGATTGAGGAGTCATAAGGGGTGATGGTGTTGTACATGAGCTGGGTGCCTACGACACATATAGAAAATGTATGACGATCAATCCTTCCTGACCTGCAATATGTGTAAAGCTTTGCTCGCTACTTACCAATCTCTATGAACTGTGCATACGGGTAAGTGACGCAGATGAAGGACTGACCATTTTGAAAGGCATTTGAGGGCCAGTCATACTTCTGTGAACTGGGTGGTGGGAAGTGAGGGGTACTGTGCACGAGCCAAAAGCCCTGTTTTTTGTCGAGGAGAACGACACCTGAAAAGAGATGATGATGGGTGTCATATTCATTATTAAAATGTTTATTCTCTGACCTGTTAGAAAGGTGCATGATGTAATCTATAGTGATTGTCATTTTCTTATCAGTGACTGTTTCTGTGAGTAATAACCTCTCTTCTTATTGTAGCTGGGTCATGTGACCAACTCCCTGACCTCCAACTGACCCCGGACAGGAAGCCAGTAACTGCTCTATTCATTCCTATGGGAGCCTCACTTTCAGTCTCATAGGAATACATAGAGAATTAGACTTCCTGTCCACACATAAGTCTCTGTGTGAGTTGGTGGGTCTAATTGCTGGTCACATGACACAGATAAGAAACTTCAGGATGATAGAAGTCAAAAATTCAGCTACTGGTAAGAAAATGACATTCACTACAGTTTATATCATGTACATTTCTAGCAGAACATGGAATACATTTTTTGTCGGGAGTTCTTCTTTAAGGAAATTCAGTCTTAAACCAGACTCAATGCCTTGTGAACCATTGTTTCATGCTGGAGAAAATGTGCATTTACTAATATGCTAATGAGCACTTAAAGGGGTATTCCCATCTAAGTTATTGATGGCAAATAGCTAGGATATGCCATCAGCGTCAGATAGGTGTGGTTCCCAGGGTTTGGACTAGCACCTATCTCCATAAGTGAAGAGGGGCGCCCTGCACATGCGCAGCTACTCTCCATTCAACACTATAGGAGTTCTGAAAATAGCCGAGTGCTGGCTCTATTATTTCATAACTCCCATAGCAGTGAGTGGAGAGCATGCCCTGCGTATGCCATTAAAGGGCATCTGTCAGCAGATTTGTACCTATGACACTGGCTGACCTGTTACATGTGCACTTGGCAGCTGAAGGCATCCGTGTTGGTCCCATGTTCATATGTGCCCACATTGCTGAGAAAAATTAAGTTTTCATATATGGAAATGAGCCTCGATGAGCAACGGGGGCGTTACCATTACACCTAGAGGCTCTGCTCTCTCTGCACTTTGATTGACAGGACCAGGCATTGTAAATGTCATCACCCCCGTTGCTCTTGAAGGCTCAGCTGCATATACTAAAACATTATTTTTCTCAGCAATGCGGACATATATGAACATGGGACCAACACAGATGTCTTCAGCTGCCAAGTGCACATGTAACAGGTCAGCCAGTGTCATAGGTACAAATCTGCTGACAGATGGGTATTCCGCTAGGTAAAAGTTCTCCACAGGATAAGGGATAACTATATTAGAGGTGTGGGGCCGTACCTCTGGCACCCCCACCGATCATGAGAATGGGGGCCCCGTACCCCCTTGCTGCTCCACTAAATGACCGGAAAGGCCGGTTGGACATGCGCACGGCTGCACTCTCCTATCTCCGGAACTCCCATAGAAATTAATGGAGCGGCCGTGCGCATGTAAAATCTGGTGCTCTGGTCATTTTAGGGGAACCTGCAGAGGGTACGGCGTCCCCGTTCTCGTGATCGATGGGGGCCCCAGTGACAGGACCCCCACCATTCTGATAGTTATCCCCTATCCTGTAGATATCTTGTACCTACAGGAATACCCCTTTAATATTTGAGATAGGCCAACTTCATTAAGTGCACCAAGGGCGGGTCAACGTTACACTGTGCACTCTTGCTCCGCCTCCTTCCTCTGCCAGCCCCTCTCCTTCTTGATTGACAGGGCCAGATGACTATGCATGAATCTGTCATTCAAGAAGGAAAGGGAAGGGCAGGCAGAGGAAGCAGGAGGAGTGAGGGTGCACAGGGTGGCTTAGGCCAGCCCATTTAATTTTAGGCTAGGGCTACGGTAACAGGGTGACCAGTAATAGTGGTGAAAATGTATTACCACAACCTTGCAGGTCGCCTAGGGACCATCACAAGAAGTCCGGACCCTAATTGCTACTGCTTCAGCACAAGTGTTCTCCTGTGGTTATACGTAGAATGGTTAAGAATCAGGGTGACATTTTTGGGCACCTTTGGTGTGGCCGCGGATGGCATTGGATCCGTTCACAGGAGGCTGGTCGTTGTACAGCACATAGGCCACGTTCTGTAAGGAAAAGATAAAACTTAGTACACTGCAAGAATGAACATGAAGTGATAATCACAGAGGTGCGGGATTATACGACATAATGTGAGCAGATGCAGATGTAGATACACAGCCAGGTCTAATACCGCTCTGCTGATACACAGGCGCCATGCTGCCTCAGCAACGTGAGCTCAATGGCAGCCCATCATTATACTTCTGCCAATATGATATGCTGGACTAGAAGATTTAGAGATCACTGGGTGCCGGACTACTGGACTTTAACTCTGTTAGTACATAAGGTAATGAAATATTGAAATCCCGGTGTTAACCCCTTAAAAGGGCTGTCTGGTTTCTGATACAGATGACCTATCTCCAGGGATAGGGCATCAATATCAGATCTGCGGGGTCCAACTCCAGGCTGTTTGAAGAGACTGCAGCGCTCCGGAGGAGCATAGTGCATAAAAGTCACCAACGCTTTGCTGACTCCATAACTGCAGAGTCCAGACCTCCTCTGCCATAAAACCTGTGCTGTGCCGGGAGCTTCATGGCATTGGGTTTCCATGACCAAGCAGCTGCATGCCAGCCTTACATCACCAAGCACAATGCCAGGAGTTAGATGCAGAGAGGTAAAGCACGTCAACTGGACTCTGGAGCAATGGAAACGTCTTCTGTGGAGTGATGGATAACACTTCTTTATCTGGTGGTCTGATTGACAAGGCTGGTGAAGGCCAGGAGAACATTACCTGCCGGACTGCACTGTGCCAGCAGTAAAGATGGTGGAGGAGGACAACACTATGGGGGGTGTTCTTCAAGGGTCGGGCCCTTAGTTCCAGTGAAGGGAAATCTTAATGCTTCAGCAGACCAAGACATTCTGGACAATTGTAAGACTCCAACTTTTTGACAACAGTTTGGAGAAGGACCTTTTCTGAATACCACGCAAGGTCTCCATGACAGAAACTAGGAGGTGTGCTGTTAGAATCTCTCAGCAGGGCAGCCTCAGGCTTTGGGCCTGTAACTTCAAGCAGTCATAT
Organism: Rhinella marina; assembly: GCA_900303285.1. Taxonomy (NCBI): domain Eukaryota; kingdom Metazoa; phylum Chordata; class Amphibia; order Anura; family Bufonidae; genus Rhinella; species Rhinella marina. The sequence continues at coordinate 87,878 of ONZH01000387.1, forward strand.
CTCTACATAGAAGTGACATATAAAAATATGGTTTTCACAATTGTAATGTGCACTAAAGGGACTTTTTACATTAGGTCTCCACAGTATCGCTGTGCTCATCACTTTCTCAGCAAAATCTGCCCTGTGGTCAGGAAAACCGACCTGCAGCGAGCGACATTTATGGGAAGTACTACTAACTGTGAAAGCAGAAGCTTGAAGGGAATATCTCCAGCAAACATACTGCCTAATATATCTTCTACAGGGATACCACAAAGTATCTGCCCTCTACCAGGCATATTATGGACTCCAATCCCAGTCTGACCACACCATCACAAGGATCTATGGCTGGGATTGGCACGTACAACAGACATCTACTGGACTTTCTTGTTCTAAAACTCCACACTGACTCTAATTTTAATTATAAGTCTATTACTGGATTTTAAGGATATACCGACCACCAGATGCCAGACTGGGGCAGTGGGAAAAGTAGCTAACTGTTCTGGCAAAGCTGGGCTCAGGCAGAAAGTAGAAGGGGGAGGGCTGTTTTAGATGGTGATATCTCCTGAATGGTAGCAGCTAGCAAACATGCAACTGGTCTTGTTTGAAAGCTGACATTCCAGGCTTTCATACAAGACTAAAACTACAGCTATAGGCCAAGCAACAGAGAAGAAATCACTGTTAGAAATCGAGTCGGGAATAATCGCAGGTAAAACCCATCTATCAGTGATATCTTCCCTTGTACTGGACATATTGCTGTCATTCTAGTATTGTCTGAAAGCTTGGAATGTCAGATTTCAAACAATACAATATTGTACCAAACCAGATATATGAGCAGTTAAACCCCCCCTTCAGTCTGGAGGAGAATGATGGTGCAGCTGCAGAGCTGACAGGCTGCAGGAGGAAAGAAAAAAAAAACACAGTAAAAATACATAGAAATATGGTATGGTATTAAGACCCAGATAATAAAATTATATTATTTTTACAACACAATGTACAAAAAAACGTTGTTGTTTTTTTATCTTTCCCACTAAAAATAAAATAATAATAAAAGTTATTTAAAACACAATACATACCCCAAAATGGTTCCTAAAAAACCTACAACTAATCCCGCAAAATAAAAATAAAAATTTAGAAGAAAAAATTAAAACGTTATGACTGCTAGAATATAAAGGAGGAAAATATTATTGTCTCTTACAGCTAAAATGAATGATGTCACTAAGGAGTTAAAAAGTGCAATAGTGTCCCCTGATATGTGCTCCAACAATTTACTGCAGACACACATTAAAAATCTACTAAAAAAAGGGACATTTTTGCGATTTTTCCAATTTTAAAGTGACTGTTAGGAGGTTAATGGATATATAGAAAATTAAAACTACACAACGTACATTCGGCCGGTCTACAGTTGCCACTAGGGGGAGCTGACTGAAGATAGATTCATACAGCTCTGAATACTAACTCAGTCTTCATCTAGCTCCCCCTGGTGGTGGCTGTAGGCAGCCTGAAATTTAAAAGGGTTCTTATGTTTTTTTGTAAATAAAGTTTTAAAGGGGTTGTTAGAAGCAGGCAAGCTTAGGGTAGGCCGTTAATATCAGATGGGTGAAGGTCTGAAACCAGGGACTCCCACCAACCAGATGCGGTACCTGAGCAGGCGCTGCAGCCTCTTCATTACCAGATACAGTGCCATACTTACCATTCACAGCTGCTAAAAAACGTAGGCACTATGCCTGGCAAACAATGAAGATGTCAAAGCACTTGGCGGAGCACTGCTACCAATTCAAGCAGCTGATCTTAAGGGGTGCAGGGAGTCGAACCCCCACCAATCTAATATTCACGGCCTATACTAAGGACAGGGCATAATATTAAAGTCCAGACAAACCCTTTAAAGAAGACCTGTAACTTCTCCTGACATGTCTTGTTTTAGCAACTACTTAACCACATACCCCTCACTTCTGAAGCATCTATTCTCATGTCTCTATGAAGTGCCATTCCTGTATTATTCCTGCTAGAAGTTATGAATGAATTGCTATCAGTTTGCAGTGAAGGTCCAGATGGGTGTTACCAACTGGGTGTGTGTCCCTGCAGTCTAATACCATACAATCAGTGTTGCCGGTGTCAGACTGTGCAGGGACACCCCACCCAACTAGTAACACCCAGCTGGACCTTCCCTGCAAACTCCTAGAAATTAATTCATAACTTCTAGTGAGAAAAATAGAGGAATGGCACAACAGAGTCGCAAGACAGGATGCTCCAGAATTGCTATTACAGGAGGGGGCAGGCGCAAGTGGTTAGTAAAGGCATTTCAGGAGAGGGGACAGCTGCTCCTTACTTAAAGGGGTTATCAAATCCCTATAATGCCCCAAGGCCCCTCATACTGGACATACTTACCCACTCCCCGGCACCCACATCTCTTCTGATGCCGGCACGCCCGCTGCTGCATCTCCCCATCACGTGGAGCTTAAACATCTGGCGATGGAGGGGAAGTTGTGGCAGCCAATAGCAGGTCGTGACAAGGACAAGCTTCCAGCATCAGAAGCTTCGCGGGTGTCGGGGAGCGGGGTAAGTATGTCCAGTATGATGAGCATTATAGGGGGTTGGGTAACCCCTTTAATCACTGTACAATGAAAAGTTCTGCAACGTCTCACCATTTTCAAGATCTCTGCCTCCTGTAAGTGAATGGAAACATTCTTACTTCCAAATGCTGTACAGGCCTTGCCCTAAGCTCTACAGTCTGCAGAAGGTACTTTTCCCCCCAATGCACAGGCAGATTGCCGGATTATCAGAATTATACTGCAGTACAAAGTATAGTACGGCATTACCTTTGACTTAGAAGATCGGTAGAGCTGACTGAGCGTGTTTCCCACTGCGCTTGCTGTGCTGTTCATTAGTGCGGCCCCGTGCACCCATCCCCCGCTGTTACTGTCCTGGTACATGTACTTCATGCCCCCCTCAGGGGTGTGATCTAGACGAGGCAACTTGTAGACAATGAACCTGAGGGGCAGAAAACGTTATCGATCATAACTGCAGTGAAAAGTGTGTCTGAGGAGCAGGAGGCATCTCCTACACCTGAAGAGCGGTGCGGTGGCTCAATGGTTAGTATGGGTGCCCTAGAGAGCTGGGGTCCTAGCATCAAATCTGACCAAGGACAACATCTCCATGGAGTTTGTATGTTCTCCCCTGAGATACTGATAGGGAACTTAGATTGTGAGCTTAGAGTGTTGACACTATGGAATTCCCTACAGAGATATCAAGTGAAGCCTTTACCTTAAAGGGGTATTCCCATCACAAACAATAGGAGCTTATCGCTAATATATGCCCCCATTGTCTGGCAGAGGTGGGACCCGCACCTACAATAAGAATGGAGCAGGGAGAGCTGTGGCTGGAGGAATGGGAGCGCACTGTGCATGCACGGCCCCTACTCCCATTCATTTCTATGGGGAAGACGGAAATAGCCGAGCCAGCGCTCGGCTATTTTCAGCGGTCCCATAGAAATGAATGGAAGGCGGCTGCGCATGCGCAGTGCGCCCTCCATTCATTTCCGCGCTCCGTTCTCGTTGTAGGTGCGGTTCCCAGAGGTAGGACCTGCACCTATCAGACAATGGGGGCATATCCTTGTCTATGGTGTGACAACCCCTTTAAAGGGGTTTTCCGACATTTTTATATTGATAACCTACCCTCTGCATAGGTCATCAGTATCTAATCGGTGAGATGCCCGCCGATCGGCTGTTGTAGAAGCAGTAACGCCATGGCCTTCTCGCAGCTAGGCCATGTGAGGTCACATTCATCGGTCATATGCCCTAGGGGCAGCTCACCCCCATATCTTGCAATACCAAGCATGGCCACTATACAATGTACGGCGCTGTGCTTGGTGAGCTGAGAGAAGGCTGCTGAACTCACAGGAGCACCGGTACCATCTCAAACAGCTGATTGGTGGGGGGTCCCAAGCGTCAAACCCCTACCGATCAGATACTGATGACCTATCCTGAGGTCAGATCATCAAAATAAAAGTAAAAAAAAAACCTTTAAATTAGAAAAAAGAAGGAGAATGTTTTTGGATAAATAAAAACCTAATGGAGAACTCCACCAAATGATTATGGACCATTGCCTAACAATGGGCAGAGGTGTCACACTGAAGGGGGCATAATGTGAAAACAATGCCAAATATTTTCCAAACTGACAAAAATTTGTGAAAAAAATTTGCATGTGACAAAGTAAACCACATCGCACCATAATGTGGGTGGAGGGATTCTAACTGGTTATGGGGCACCCTTCACATATGAGGTGCCCCCCTTCCCCATCAGTACTTAGGGTGCTGTATCATTGGTGTCAAGTGTCCTACAAATTTCATGATCCTCTGTGCCCCCCTGTGAGGAAGAACTCACCAGTCTACAGGTTGTCCATGGTCTCCGTAGCAAGAGATGGCGGCGGAGCAGAGACCGGGCAGGAGGAGGCTCAGCAGGATCTGGAGAGACATCTTATGGCCGGAGGATTCTGAGGAGAAGAAATGAACAGCGGTCAATGTATCTAATGAAGCCGTATGAGCGAGGTCTGAGGACCACCAACCTGGTGAGAGGTCCTAAAGGTGAGACCAATGTATCTAATGAAGCTGTATGAGCGAGGTCTGAGGACCACCATCCTGGTGAGAGGTCCTAAAGGTGAGACCAATGTATCTAATGATCCTGCATGAGCGAGGTCTGAGGACCACCATCCTGGTGAGAGGTCCTAAAGGTGAGACCAATGTATCTAATGAAGCTGTATGAGCGAGGTCTGAGGACCACCATCCTGGTGAGAGGTCCTAAAGGTGAGACCAATGTATCTAATGAAGCTGTATGAGCGAGGTCTGAGGACCACCATCCTGGTGAGAGGTCCTAAAGGTGAGACCAATGTATCTAATGATCCTGCATGAGTGAGGTCTGAGGACCACCATCCTGGTGAGAGGTCCTAAAGGTGAGACCAATGTATCTAATGATCCTGCATGACTGAGGTCTGAGGACCACCATCCTGGTGAGAGGTCCTAAAGGTGAGACCAATGTATCTAATGAAGCTGTATGAGCGAGGTCTGAGGACCACCATCCTGGTGAGAGGTCCTAAAGGTGAGACCAATGTATCTAATGAAGCTGTATGAGCGAGGTCTGAGGACCACCATCCTGGTGAGAAGTCTTAAAGGTGAGGCCCACAACTATCCTGTAGTATGTCTGACTACACATCTGCCGTGGAAACCTGACAGGAAAGCTCCAAGTCCTCCTGTCATGGGACCAGCGCCCAACTGCTGAGTCCACGGTTGGTCATGCCATGGAGTGTTGTATCTAGAAGGCTCCAGCTCCTTCACTCTCAGGTTTGAAAGCATATTCTATGGTACAGATGGAGAACCCCTTTAAACCTCTTCTTTTACGCTTCACTTTATGCTGAAGGCAGAATTTCCTCTTTTAACCACAATTTCTATCGACATCAAAACATCAAGGTTTTCTTTTTTCTCAAATTTTCATTAATTTCATGTAATTTTCTCCCTTCCCTTACACAGACGCTTCACATTACCCCCACATTCTAACACTAGAAGCTGATAATACACAGGCGCCGCTTATCTCCTCCTCCAGGAGCAGTCTGTTATAGATCAGTGCTGAACAAGCTTCTTCTCCTATGAAGACTCCTGGCAGACACTGACTTATAAGCAGCGTCCACTCTCTGCCGCTGCATGTTTTATACAGTAGTGCTCCAGCTGCTGCAGAACCTCCTAATACACACCTCACTTGCTGGAGAACCTCCTAATACACACCTCAGCTGCTGGAGAACCTCCTAATACACACCTCAGCTGCTGCAGAACCTCCTAATACACACCTCAGCTGCTGCAGAACCTCCTCATACACACCTCAGCTGCTGCAGAACCTCCTCATACACACCTCAGCTGCTGCAGAACCTCCTCATACACACCTCAGCTGCTGCAGAGCCTCCCCATACACACCTCAGCTGCTGCAGAACCTCCTAATACACACCTCAGCTGCTGCAGAACCTCCTAATACACACCTCAGCTGCTGCAGAGCCTGCTAATACACACCTCAGCTGCTGCAGAGCCTCCTAATACACACCTGAGCTGCAGAACCTCCTAATACACATCTCAGCTGCTGGAGAACCTCCTAATACACACCTCAGCTGCTGGAGAACCTCCTCATACACACCTCAGCTGCTGCAGAACCTCCTCATACACACCTCAGCTGCTGCAGAACCTCCTAATACACACCTCAGCTGCTGCAGAACCTCCTAATACACACCTCAGCTGCTGCAGAACCTCCTAATACACACCTCAGCTGCTGCAGAACCTCCTAATACACACCTCAGCTGCTGGAGAACCTCCTCATACACACCTCAGCTGCTGCAGAACCTCCTCATACACACCTCAGCTGCTGCAGAACCTCCTAATACACACCTCAGCTGCTGCAGAACCTCCTCATACACACCTCAGCTGCTGCAGAGCCTCCCCATACACACCTCAGCTGCTGCAGAACCTCCTAATACACACCTCAGCTGCTGCAGAGCCTCCTAGTACACACCTCAGCTGCTGCAGAACCTCCTAATACACACCTCAGCTGCTGCAGAACCTCCTAATACACACCTCAGCTGCTGCAGAACCTCCTAATACACACCTCAGCTGCTGCAGAGCCTCCTAGTACACACCTCAGCTGCTGCAGAACCTCCTCATACACACCTCAGCTGCTGCAGAACCTCCTAATACACACCTCAGCTGCTGCAGAGCCTCCTAATACACACCTCAGCTGCTGCAGAACCTCCTAATACACACCTCAGCTGCTGCAGAGCCTGCTAATACACACCTCAGCTGCTGCAGAGCCTCCTAATACACACCTCAGCTGCTGCAGAACCTCCTAATACACACCTGAGCTGCAGAACCTCCTAATACACACCTCAGCTGCTGCAGAACCTCCTAATACACGCCTCAGCTGCTGCAGAACCTCCTAATACACACCTCAGCTGCTGCAGAACCTCCTAATACACACCTCAGCTGCTGCAGAACCTCCTAATACACGCCTCACCTTCTGCAGAACCTCCTAATACACACCTCAGCTGCTGCAGAACCTCCTCATACACACCTCAGCTGCTGCAGAGCCTCCCCATACACACCTCAGCTGCTGCAGAACCTCCTAATACACACCTCAGCTGCTGCAGAGCCTCCTAATACACACCTCAGCTGCTGCAGAACCTCCTAATACACGCCTCAGCTGCTGCAGAACCCCATAATACACGCCTCAGCTGCTGCAGAACCTCATAATACACGCCTCAGCTGTTGCAGAACCTCATAATACACACCTCAGCTGCTGCAGAACCTCCTAATACACGCCTCAGCTGCTGCAGAACCCCATAATACACGCCTCAGCTGCTGCAGAACCTCATAATACACGCCTCAGCTGCTGTAGAACCCCATAATACACACCTCAGCTGCTGCAGAACCTCCTAATACACACCTCAGCTGCTGCAGAACCTCATAGTACACACCTCAGCTCCTGCAGAACCTCATAATACACACCTCAGCTCAGGTCACTTGCTCTTGGCGTCTGCAAATCTAAACCAGAAACTAAAAAGAAATGTAAAGACTCAGACGATGGTATACACGGAGAGCTTGGATACACAGAGGTGACTAACGCCAGCCCCATGACCGCACTCACTTCCCCTTGTCTAGTACTGCTTCCCTCATGTAAGCTTTACCCACAGCAGGACAGTCAGGGGAGGGGTTTGCAAAAGTCTAGGCACCCCACTATACCATTAGGAAATGATTGCACCTGATCACAGGTCCACAGAATTGTATACTGGAGTCCCCCTTTAAATCACAACTCTCTATTATGCTGCTGAGACCAAGCTAATGCAAACTGAGCCGCTCTACATTGCTGCCCTTTAGATACCATCAAACCCCCGTATACAAACTGGGTACATTATGGGATTGCTAATGATGCAACTGACCAAAGTCGAGCCAGATACAAGCAACTAATGCAAATAACCAGAAGACAGTCTAGCGCCCCCAAGTCACAAGTGACAGCACACTGCATGTGCAACACAAAGTCTTCCAGACCCCGTTACAAATGTTGACAAAATCAAATCATCCTATGACGCATGCGCATTACCTCTTGGTCGGCCTATTCTATGCACAGCGCGCTTGCGCACAAAGCCGGACTCGGCGTCCTGCGCATGCCCAGTGCGCTTCTGCAATTTCCCGCCTTTTTACGTGAATGGAATCAGTTGTTGTCGGAGCTCCTGTTTTTGTGATACCGGGGAGAGGTCACGGGACGAGCAGGGACGTTTATCACATACATTAGATGTGCTGAGCTGAGGATAAATGTGAGAGTACAAAGCAGCTAGGGGAAGGCATTATGTCGTGCTATCACATGAATACTTTTGAAAAGCAACATATTACCCAAAGTGACGCCATAACAGTATGCATCATCCACAAATCTCCTCATAACAATGTCTGCCATGCACAGATATCGCCATAACAGTGTTCTCCATCCACAAATCTGATAACAGTGTGCACCATCCACATATCTCCTCATAACAGTGTGCACCGTCCACATATCTCCTCATAACAGTGTGCACCGTCCACATATCTCCTCATAACAGTGTGCTCCATCCACATATCTCCTCATAACAGTGTGCTCCATCCACATATCTCCTCATAACTGCACCATCCACATATCTCCTCATAACAGTGTGCACCATCCACATATCTCCTCATAACAGTGTGCTCCATCCACATATCTCCTCATAACAGTGTGCACCGTCCACATATCTCCTCATAACAGTGTGCTCCATCCACATATCTCCTCATAACAGTGTGCTCCATCCACATATCTCCTCATAACAGTGTGCTCCATCCACATATCTCCTCATAATTGCACCATCCACATATCTCCTCATAACAGTGTGCACCGTCCACATATTTCCTCATAACAGTGTGCTCCATCCACATATCTCCTCATAACAGTGTGCTCCATCCACATATCTCCTCATAACAGTGTGCACCATCCACATATCTCCTCATAACAGTGTGCACCATCCACATATCTCCTCATAACAGTGTGCACCATCCACATATCTCCTCATAACAGTGTGCACCGTCCACATATTTCCTCATAACAGTGTGCACCATCCACATATCTCCTCATAACAGTGTGCTCCATCCACATATCTCCTCATAACAGAGTGCTCCATCCACATATCCCCTCATAACAGATTGCACCATCCACATATCTCCTCATAACAGTGTGCACCGTCCACATATCTCCTCATAACAGTGTGCTCCATCCACATATCTCCTCATAACAGTGTGCTCCATCCACATATCTCCTCATAACAGTGTGCTCCATCCACATATCTCCTCATAACTGCACCATCCACATATCTCCTCATAACAGTGTGCACCGTCCACATATTTCCTCATAACAGTGTGCTCCATCCACATATCTCCTCATAACAGTGTGCACCATCCACATATCTCCTCATAACAGTGTGCTCCATCCACATATCTCCTCATAACAGTGTGCACCATCCACATATCTCCTCATAACAGTGTGCACCGTCCACATATTTCCTCATAACAGTGTGCACCATCCACATATCTCCTCATAACAGTGTGCTCCATCCACATATCTCCTCATAACAGAGTGCTCCATCCACATATCCCCTCATAACAGATTGCACCATCCACATATCTCCTCATAACAGTGTGCACCGTCCACATATCTCCTCATAACAGTGTGCACCGTCCACAGATCTCCTCATAACAGTGTACACCATCCACATATCCCCTCATAACAGAGTGCACCATCCACATATCTCCTCATAACAGTGTGCACCATCCACATATCTCCTCATAACAGTGTGCTCCATCCACATATCTCCTCATAACACTGTGCACCATCCACATATCTCCTCATAACAGTGTACACCATCCACATATCTCCTCATAACTGTGCTCCATCCACATATCTCCTCATAACAGTGTGCACCATCCACATATCTCCTCATAACAGTGTGCACCGTCCACATATCTCCCCATTAAGGTCCATTCACACATTGGCATGTGTTTTGTGGATCCGCAAAACACAAACACCGGCCATGTGCCGGCACTATAGAAATGTCTTTTCTTGTCCGTAGCTGTGAATAAGAATAGGACATGTTCTATTTTTTTGCGGGGCCATGAAAATGAATGAGTCCGCACCTGTTCCGCAAAATTGCGGAACCATTCATATGCATGTGTGAATGGACCCTAACAGTGTGCTCCATCAACAAATCTCCCCATAACAGTGTGCACCATCCACACATCTCCTCATAACAGTGTGCACCATCCACAAATCTCATCATAACAGTGTGCACCATCCACATATCTCCTCATAACAGTGTGCTCCATCCACATATCTCCTCATAACAGTGTGCACCATCCACATATCTCCTCATAACAGTGTGCACCACCCACATATCTCCTCATAACATCGTCCACATATCTCCTCATAACAGTGTGCACCATCCACAAATCTGCTCATAACAGAGTGCACCATCCACATATCTCCTCATAACATCGTCCACATATCTCCTCATAACAGTGTGCACCATCCACAAATCTCATAACAGTGTGCACAATCCACAGATCTCCTCATAACAGTGTAAACAGTGTGCAACATCCATAACTCTCCTCATAACAGTGTGAGCCATCCAAAAATCTCATAACAGTGTGCACCATCCACAAATCTCCTCATAACAGAGTGCACCATCCACATATCTCCTCATAACAGAGTGCTCCATCCACATATCCCCTCATAACAGTGTGCACCATCCACATATCTCCTCATAACAGTGTACACCATCCACATATCTCCTCATAACAGTGTACACCATCCACATATCTCCTCATAACAGTGTGCACCATCCACATATCTCCTCATAACAGTGTGCACCATCCACATATCTCCTCATAACAGTGTGCACCATCCACATATCTCCTCATAACAGTGTGCACCATCCACATATCTCCTCATAACAGTGTGCACCATCCAAAAATCTCATAACAGTGTGCACCATCCATAAATCTCCTCATAACAGTGTGCTCCATCCACAAATCTCCTCATAACAGTGTGCTCCATCCACATATCTCCTCATAACAGTGTGCACCATCCACATATCTCCTCATAACAGTGTGCACCATCCACATATCTCCTCATAACAGTGTGCACCATCCACATATCTCCTCATAACAGTGTGCACCATCCATAAATCTCCTCATAACAGTGTGCACCATCCACAGATCTCCTCATAACAGAGTGCACCGTCCACATATCTCCTCATAACAGAGTGCACCATCCACATATCTCCTCATAACAGTGTGCACCATCCACATATCTCCTCATAACAGTGTGCACCGTCCACATATCTCCTCATAACAGTGTGCTCCATCCACATATCTCCTCATAACAGTGTGCACCATCCACATATCTCCTCATAACAGTGTGCACCATCCACATATCTCCTCATAACAGTGTGCTCCATCCACACATCTCCTCATAACAGTGTGCACCGTCCACATATCTCCTCATAACAGTGTGCACCATCCACAAATCTCCTCATAACAGTGTGCACCATCCAAGGATCTCCTCATAACAGTGTGCACCATCCACAAATCTCCTCATAACAGAGTGCTTCCATCCACAGATCTCCTCATAACAGTGTGCACCATCCACATATCTCCTCATAACAGTGTGCACCATCCACAAATCTCCTCATAACTGTGCTCCATCCACATATCTCCTCATAACAGTGTGCTCCATCCACAAATCTCCTCATAACAGTGTGCACCATCCACAAATCTCCTCATAACTGTGCTCCATCCACATATCTCCTCATAACAGAGTGCACCATCCACATATCTCCTCATAACAGTGTGCACCGTCCACATATCTCCTCATAACAGAGTGCACCATCCACATATCTCCTCATAACAGTGTGCACCATCCATAAATCTCCTCATAACAGTGTGCTCCATCCACATATCTCCTCATAACAGTGTGCACCATCCACAGATCTCCCCGTAACAGTGTGTGCCATCCATTAGACCCTGCCACTATTGGTATGCCTTACGATTGGACTTCTTCTTGTTGTAGGTGCTGCGATTGGTGACCCACAACAATGGAGGACAATTCCACAAGTGGAACCAGACTACATAATATCTACGCCTTCCTGAAATATGTCATGGTTTTCGTAAATGCTGCTATATTTGTGAGCGTAATCTTGTGTGTACTACACAGCAGGAGAACTTTGTGGAGGAGACCTTTTTCGTACCAGAAGCCATAACTTTTTTATTTTTTTCATACACATAGCCATATGAGGACTTGTTGTTTGCGGGACAAGATGTCCTTTCTAATGGCACCATTTAATATTGCTTACAATGTAGCGGGAAGCTGGAAAGAAAAATCCAAATTGGAAAAAATTGCAATTCTGCCATAATTTTATGGGTTTCATTTTTACGCCATCCCTTCAATATGATAACAGCAATACCAAATTTTTTCTAGTTTTTCTTGAGTTTTAATATTTAACCCCTTCCTGACATGCAGCGTACATGTACAGTACGAAGAATGTCAATTCCTTAAACATGGCAGCCTCTAAGAAGATGAGTGGGCTCCATAGAGCCCGGGTGCCTACTGTTTAAAACAGCAGACACCCTGAGGTAAAGTCTGTAATCGGCAATAACTCCAATCATGGTCTTTCAACCCCTAAGATGCAATGGTCCATGCAATGGTTCAGCCCCTAAGACCACAATGGTCAATTGTGACTTTGGCATCTGAGAGGTCCTTCCCCAGAAGAGCTGTACTCTCAGGGCCCGAAGTGCTTCCCTGTGATGAGGTTGGTGGAGCCATTCCCTTGCTCCTGCAGCCTCGGACCTTCTTCAGGCTCCAAGGCTTACCACAGAGAAGTTCCTATGGAGCCTTGCCTGTGGCTGGGCTCCATAGGATGCAGCAAATCTCTCATAGACAGCCATGGTAATTCACTGCAGTCTACAGGAGAAGCGCTCTGACAACTACATGTTCAAATGAAGACTCCTGGCAGACACTGACTTATAAGCAGCGTCCACTCTCTGCCTCTGCATGTTTTATACAGTAGTGCTCCAGCTGCTGCAGAACCTCCTAATACACACCTCAATTGCTGGAGAACCTCCTAATACACACCTCAGCTTCTGCAGAACCTCCTAATACACACCTCAGCTTCTGCAGAACCTCCTAATACACACCTCAGCTGCCGCATAACCACCTAATACACACCTCAGCTGCTGCAGAACCTCCTAATACCTCAGCTGCTGCAGAGCCTCCTAATACACACCTCAGCTGCTGCAGAACCTCCTAATACACACCTGAGCTGCAGAACCTCCTAATACACACCTCAGCTGCTGCAGAACCTCCTCATACACACCTCAGCTGCTGCAGAACCTCCTCATACACACCTCAGCTGCTGCAGAACCTCCTCATACACACCTCAGCTGCTGCAGAACCTCCTAATACACACCTCAGCTGCTGCAGAGCCTCCTAATACACACCTCAGCTGCTGCAGAGCCTCCTAAGACACACCTCAGCTGCTGCAGAACCTCCTAATACACACCTGAGCTGCAGAACCTCCTAATACACACCTCAGCTGCTGCAGAACCTCCTAATACACACCTCAGCTGCTGCAGAGCCTCCTAATACACACCTCAGCTGCTGCAGAACATAATAATACACACCTCAGCTGCTGCAGAACCTCCTAATACACACCTGAGCTGCAGAACCTCCTAATACACACCTCAGCTGCTGCTGAACCTCCTAATACACACCTCAGCTGCTGCAGAACCTCTTAATACACACCTCAGCTGCTGCAGAACCTCATAATACACACCTCAGCTGTTGCAGAACCTCCTCATACACACCTCAGCTGCTGCAAAACCTCCTAATACACACCTCAGCTGCTGCAGAACCTCCTAATACACACCTCAGCTGCTGCAGAACCTCCTAATACACACCTCAGCTGCTGCAGAACCTCCTCATACACACCTCAGCTGCTGCAGAACCTCCTCATACACACCTCAACTGCTGCAGAACCTCCTCATACACACCTCAGCTGCTGCAGAACCTCCTAATACACACCTCAGCTGCTGCAGAACCTCCTAATACACACCTCAGCTGCTACAGAGCCTCATAATACACCCCTCAGCTGCTGCAGAACCTCATAATACACACCTCAGCTGCTGCAGAACCTCATGATACACACCTCAGCTGCTGCAGAACCTCCTAATACACACCTCAGCTGCTGCAGAACCTCCTAATACACACCTCAGCTGCTACAGAGCCTCATAATACACCCCTCAGCTGCTGCAGAACCTCATAATACACACCTCAGCTGCTGCAGAACCTCATAATACACACCTCAGCTGTTGCAGAACCTCCTCATACACACCTCAGCTGCTGCAGAACCTCCTAATACACACCTCAGCTGCTGCAGAACCTCATAATACACACCTCAGCTGCTGCAGAACCTCCTCATACACACCTCAACTGCTGCAGAACCTCCTAATACACACCTCAACTGCTGCAGAACCTCCTCATACACACCTCAGCTGCTGCAGAACCTCCTAATACACACCTCAGGGGTTCAAATCCCCTAGGGGAGTTTTTTAAAAATGTAAATAAAAAAAAAAAAGTTTTTGAAAATATAAAAAATCAACCCCTTTCCCTATATTAAAAATAAAAAAATAAATAAACAATAAAAAATAGAGGTAATTTTCATCACTATCCCAAAATGCCCAAACTATTAAAATGTAAATGTATTTATCCTGTACGGAGAACGCCATAAATTACATAAAAAATAAAAATGGCTGATTTGCTGTTTGTTGATTTACCTAAAAAAATATTGAATAAAAAGTGGTGCAAAAGTCATGCACTCCCCAAAATAGTATCAGTAAACAAACTATAATATGTAATGGGGGTCAGAATATCATGATGCAAAAAAAGTTTTTTTTTAGTATTAAAACACAAGAAAAAACTATATAAATGTGGTATCACTGTAATCACATTCACCCAGAGAATGAATATAACAGGTTATTTTGACCTCATATGGAATGCCACAAAAGCAAAACCCATAAAACTATATCAGAATTGAGTTTTTTTTCCCCAATTCTACATCATTTGGATTTTAAACATTTTAATATTAAACGGTGCCATTACACAGTACAAGTTGCCCTGCAAAAAAAATGTAAAAAATCCCTTATCTGGATGAAAGTTATAACTTCGAATAGGCAGGGAGTAAAAAAGAAATACGCAAAAATGGAAAG
Source organism: Rhinella marina (assembly GCA_900303285.1). Classification (NCBI taxonomy): domain Eukaryota; kingdom Metazoa; phylum Chordata; class Amphibia; order Anura; family Bufonidae; genus Rhinella; species Rhinella marina. Next base: position 103,200 of record ONZH01000387.1, read on the forward strand.
TCATATGTTCAAAAAATTAAAAACATTAAAACATATACATTTTTCTTGCATTGCCATATTCTGACCCCCATAAGTTTCTTATATTTAGGGAGCTGTGTGAGGGGTCATTTTTTGTGGGGTGTATTTTTTATTGATATCTTTATGGGGATTTATGAGTTTTTAATCACTTTTTATTCATTTTTTGGTAGGTGAAGCAACCCAAAAAAACGTTGAATCGGCCATTTTGATTTTTTTCCCATTAAACCATTCTCCTTACAGGATAAAGATGCTTATATTTTAATAGCTTGGGCATTCTGGGAAGCGCTGATATCTTTATTTTTTTATTGTTTTATTTATTTTTATTACTGGGAAAGTGGGTGATTTGAATTTTTATATCTTTTTATATTTTATTATATAGTTAAAAAAAAAATTTCTATTTTTTTTTTTTAGTCCCCCTAGAGGACCTAAACATCCCATCATCTGGCTTCTCCCATAGGCTGCTATGATTTACCATTGCAGTCCATGGGAGAGTCACTATGCTCCTATTAAGCCCTGCCATACGGATTCACTGTAAAACAGAACAACATAGTCTGCAGATACAAGGAAAGTGAAGGCCGTAGAGCAAAAAGTTTTGAGCATTTTTCATAAAGCCTTTGTCATGAGACCTGCGCTATTTAATTTCTGTTTATTCATTTTTATCATTTTCCCTCCCTCTGTAGATTTGCGGCGCCATACTTATAGGACTAGGACTGTGGATTAAGTACGGCAGTGACTCCTTTGTGAAAGCTCTAGGAAGCCATTCCGCATACTTCATGCACGTGAGCCTGTTCTGCATCGCCGCAGGAATTATTATGGTCATTTTGGGATTTTTAGGCTGCTACGGGGCCCTCAAGGAGAAGCGCTACCTACTATTAATTGTGAGTTACCACTGGAACTGTTTCCAAACGAGTTATTATTTAAGGGTTTTGCGCACTTTAGACATTTATTGCCTAATCACAGTGTTAGGGTGCATTCACACGAACGTATTTTTCATCCGCGTCCGATCCGCAACTTTTGCGGACCGCGTACGGATCCATTCATTTCAATGGGGCCACAAAAGATGCGGACAGCACTCCATGTGCTGTCCGCATCTGTTGTTCCGTTCCGCGGCGCCGCAGAAATATAGAGCATGTCCTATTCTTGTCCGCAAGCACGGACAAGAATAGGCTTTCTCTATATAGCGCTGGCCATGTGCGGTCCGCAAATTGCGGAACGCACACGGCCGGTATCCGTGTTTTGCGGATCCGCAATTTGCGGACCGCAAAACACTTACGTTCGTGTGAATGCACCCTAAGGGCTCATGCTGTCAGTGCCCGTGCTGTGGAGCACAATTTGCGGTCCACAATGCACGGGCACTGACAGTGGGGCCGCTGCATTCAGATCGCCGACCCTTTCACTTGAATGGGGTCCGCGATCCGCATCTAACGGTCCGCACCACAAAAAAGTAGTGCATGCGCTACTTTTTTGCGGTGCAGAGGCATGGCCAGAAACATCACGGAAGCACACGGGTGTTCCGATCCGTGTCTCCGCTCCGCATCTCCCGGATTGCGGACCCATTGAAGTGAATGGGTCCGTGATGCGGGTGCACAAGGCTGGTGCCCATGTATTGCGGACCCTGCGTACGCGGCTGCAATACGGCACAGGCCGGCACCGGTCATGTTCATGAGCCCTAAGGCCTCATGCACATGGTCGCGGCTCTGCAAAACATGGATATCGGCCTGGAAATGCGGAACGGAAGGCCTGGTCCTCAATAGACCAGTCTTATCCTTTTCCGTGATACGGGGCCACGGAACAGAGGTACACAGCACACAGAGTGCTATCCACATATTTTGTGGCCCCATTGAAGTGAACGGGTCCACATCCAAGCTGCAAAAAATGCAGCTCGGATGCGAACTCAAGCAACGTTTGTGTGCATAAGGCCTAAAGGGAATAGCAATAAGTGGGGCACTGGCAAGGGATGGTGAAATAAGCATACCTACCTGTCGAATCGCCTGGTATTTCTGCACCACAGTTCTGGTTTACAGGGCTGCAGCTCTGACTTCACCTAAAGCCAGTCAGTGGCATCAGCAGTGTACTTATAAGACTAGTGACTGGCTGCTGCGGTCACATGATGTCATCACTGCAGCCTTGTAATCAAAGAGCAGCGCGGAGGATTGGAACTGCAGCACTAGTATTGCTTATTTCACAATTTTACACCATCCTCTTCTACCCCGTTCCCCACTGTTTGTTAACATGAGACAATCCCATCAATCTGTTAGGTAGGAACCTGCTTTTAGTACACCCTGCTTTCATAAAACACTCATTCTGCAAGCTGAAGGGGCCGGCAGTGACTGCACACAGGAGCGTAAATCTAATGGTGACCCTGCAAGCTAGCTCGTCTGTGTCAGCAGCTACCATACACTCTAATGGAAAGAACCACCTCTACGTTCTGTATCCCCCTACATACCACTGCTGCTGTCCAACTTGGCATTCTCCTGATAATTTGGAGTCCCAGCTATCAGATATGTATGGCATGTTCTGTGCAGGGATAGCTTTGGGTCTCACAGGTCAGACTCCTACCAGTTATAGCACATACTGGTGATGTCATCACTTACCCTGTAAGGAAAACCTCTCTAATTATATTCCTTACTTTGGGTGATTTTATCTTACCCATAGGAGGTCAGTTTAATAATCAGAAAGGAAAACTGCAGTCACAAATGGAAAAGCTGTTTGGATGCTGCTCGGCTCCCTGTATGCACTGTCCCAGTACAGCCCCAGTAAGATTCTTACCCAGTAAGGTTTCAGCAGCCAGTGCCAGTGCCAGTTATTCCCTCAAAAGCTGAAACTCAGGATAGGTACAAGACAGGTAATTGGATGTAGCCACAAAATTAGGGGTCATTCACACGACCATATGGTCGCCGTCTTGTGTTGTGATCTACAAATAGCGGTCCGAAACGCCTGTGTGAATCCCTTCTTGCGGTGCGGGCTCATTGACTTGAATGAGTCCACAATCCACGAGATACGGCAAACGATAAGACATGTGTTGCACTTTCGACTGTCCCTGTGGGCTTCCGATCCATACCCACTCTCCGCAAAATAGGATAGGACAAGTAAGTAGGTCCGTTTGCTGTCCGCAATACAGGCACGGAGCCCTTACGTTAGTCTGAATGAGCCCTTACCGGACTTTCCCATCTGTGTTGTGAAATCTAACATAAATGGCGACTTTCTTCCGTGCAAAAAATCCTGCATGCACAACTATTTGTCCGTCCAAAAGCCGGCATTATGCAGGACAGCGGCCGGATCCCTGTCAGATCTTATTGTAGTCAGTGGGGATCCAGCGATTACGGCATTATCCAGCCATGCTGGATACGGTGAACTCCGGCAGGCTGTTTTCACAATGCAGATGTGAATGTAGCCTTACCCAGTTTTTACACATCCATTAATTCTACATGTAAACACTAGGGCTCATGCACACGAACGTATTTTCTTTTCATGTCTGTTCTGTTTTTGTTTGCGGATCATACGTGGAACCATTCATTTCAACGGGTCCGCAAAAAAAAACAAACCCAGAAGTGTTCATTTTGTTTCAGTAAAGGAAATAGACCCTGTCCTATTATTGTCTGCATTAGGCCTCATGCACACGAACATTGTTTTGGTCCACATCCGAGCCTTATTTTTAGCGGCTCGGATATGGATCCATTCACTTCAATGGGACCGCAAAAGATGCAGACAGCACTCCATGTACTGTCCACATTCGTTGCTCCGTTCTGTAGCCTCGAAAAAAAAAAATAGAATATGTCCTATTCCTGTCAGTTTTGCAGACAAGAATAAGCATTTCTATTATGGGCGGTCGTGTGCATGAGGCCAGACAAGGAAAGGACTGTTCCGTTCCGCAAAGTACGGAATGCACATGGGCGTCGTCCGTATTTTTTGCGGATCTGTGTTTTGTGGACAACAAAGTGCATACGGTCGTGTGCATGAGCCCTAAAACAGGCAGTCAAAGGTGAACATGCGCTCAATGGGAACCTGTCACCATGAAAATGCAGTGTAAGCTGTGGGCAGCAGGTTATAAATCAGGAGGAGCTGAGCAGATTGATATATAGTTTTATGGGAAAAGATTCATTAACTTGTAATTTATACATTTATATCTCTGCTCATTCTGGGCTTTGAAGTCCAGGAGGCGGAGCTATCAGTGATTGACAGCCATCCCTCTATGACTGTGTATATAGAGAGCTGTCAATCACTGATAGCTCCGCCTCCTGGACTTCAAAGCCCAGAATGAGCAGAGATATAAATGTATAAATTACAACTTCTACTATAAATCAATCAGCTCCTCCTGCTCTATAACATGCTGCCTGCAGCTCAGACTCCATGTTCAACGGGACAGGCTCCCTTTAAAGCCTTTGGGGTACAGTACAGGTACTAGATGCTGAACACATTCTGCCATGTAATCCACATAATCTCATTCATCTCTGCACAATAGTCCTAGAAAGCCATCACTGAAACAACCTGTGAGAGGCATATCCTTCATAAAACAGCAACTAATGTACAGGGCGGCCATATTTCATTCAATTATTTACATATAACCTGTCCAGGCCGTGCACACACCCTATTAGCTCCATTGGTACAGAGCCTTTATGGGGCTTCTAAAGAGATGCATGAGTTCTCACTGTACTTCTGGATGTTCCCATTATCATACAGAAGTATACAGAGGGGTTTTTTTTCGGTCAGTTTTCATACAAATCCAACAGAAAAAAATTGTGGCTGATAATGAGTGCAGATCAACGATATACATAGCAAATGGAGCAATCATCATCACTGCATGTGAGCAAATGATCACTGATGCTTCATCATTGCTTACATGAGGGAATGTGTCGCTGACAAACCATGATTTTAACGTCTGCATAACAGATACGATCAGCCGAAAAAAACGGCTTGATGGCTGATTGTTTACACGACACTCAGTCATCGTCCCGTGTAAATGGGATCTGATCACTGCATGAAGCTCTTGGAAAGGTAACCGGACTGATGGGAAATCACATAACATAATAATGCTCCCTCCCGAAGTCAATGACTAGATTGTCCTCCATCAACAGTGCATTATTCATCCCGACAGTGCTGAAAGCCAGCAGATTCCCCTCGCTGCATAATACAAGTATTCAGATTTATCATTGTGTTTTGTCTTTGTGTCAATATATTTATGAGCCTCATTTCCTCCTGTTTTGCGTCACTTTTTAAATGAGTGTCATTGTTCCCGCGCAGTTTTTCCTGATAATGCTGGCTCTGTTTATCTGTGAGATGGTGGCAGCTGTTGTGGTTCTGGCTTTCGCTGATGTGGTGAGTAGTAGTAATTGTTCATTGTCTGCACAGAGGATGATAGGACTGTAGTACAGATACAGTTACCTGCCCTATAGGACATACAGTGCTTTATGTGTCAGGCCGCGCTGTAGAGCTATAGCACATTGTGCCACCACATCAGGCTGATGTATAATTATTGGTCTAATTACTGCATTTACATACAATAGAATTTTTGTGGTTTTATTAGACTAGTGATCACAAGAGATATAAGCAGTCTATTAGATGGTGCCCAGGGCACAGCTGCACGTAATGAACACATGCACACTTTATGCCAGCATCATATCCCATCCGGATAATTGGCTGTAAGGCATCACGGGACTAGGAAATTGATACTTATGAATGAAATATTTAGGTTAGGGGCCTGCTTGGTGAGTGCAGGAACACCCATAAGCCCAACTTATAGATGCCACAGTTTAAAGGGAACCTGTCACTTTGAATATGGAGTCTGAGCTGCAGGCAGCAGGTTATAGAGCAGGAAGAGCTGAGCAGACTGATGTATAGTTTTATGGAAAAAGATTAAGTACAACTTGTATTTTATACATTTATATTCCTGCTCATTCTGGGCTTTGAAGTCCAGGAGGCGGAGCTATCATTGATTGACAGCCTTCCCTCTATGACTGTGTATACACAGAGAGCTGTCAATCACTGATAGGTCCAGAAAAAGCAGAGATATAAATGTATAAATGATAAGTTATACTGAATCTTTCCCCATAAACTATAAATCAATCTGCCCAGCTCCTCCTGCTCTATAACCTGCTGCCTGTAGCTGAAACACCATGTTCAATGTGACAGGTTCCCTTTAACCAACTAACTGTTTTGCCTGAGTCCAGCTCCAGCAGTGGGAAAAGTAGCTAACTGGAGGGGGAAGGACTGCTTTAGATTCTGCTATCTCCTGAATGGAACATGCAACTGGTCTTGTTTGAAAACTAGCATTCCAAGTTTTCAGACAATACCAGAATGACAGCAATATGTTCAGTACAGGAGAAGATATCATTGATAGAAATCGTGATTCAGTGAATACAGGTGAAAGTAAAAGCAGGTTTTACCTGCGATCATTCCCAATAGTAATTTTCTCCTCTGTTGCTTGGACTTAGCTGATATGAAAGCTTGAAATGTCAGCTTTCAAACAAGACCAGTTGCATGTTTCTAGCTGCTATCATTCAGGAGATAGCAGCATCTAAAGCAGCCCTCCCCCTCCAGTTAGCTACATATCCCACTGCCTGAGCTGGACTTGGGCAAAGAAGTTAGCTGGTTAAACATGTCTTTTTTTCCTTGTAAGGCTGATAGCATTATAAAAGACAAAGGTCTGCAGTCCATCAAGAAGACCTATTATGAGAATGATGGCAAAGGACTGGTGGCTGAAAGCTGGGATGCTATTATGAAAAAGGTGAGTACCTGAGCTCATAGTTTGTGTTCCATAGTAATGTCATCATACCCTCGTGTAACTGGGAGAGATATGGTACATGGTCAGGGCATTGCTCATGCGGAGGAGAGCAATAAACAGTACATGTGAATCGTGGGTGTGCCAACCTGTAATGCCCAGATAGTAGGATGCCCCAGGTAATGCCTGATCACTGCTATACAAATCCACAATAATTGATAAGAAAAAGCTCCCAGACAACACGTTTCACACACAGACTTAGTTACAGTCCCTACTCACATGGTGTTCATTTAAAATGTGAGCAAAAAGGCAGGTTAAATCACAATGTTCCTCTTGTTAAAGAGCTACTCATGATACTTGTAGAATTTGCTTGGAATTACTCCATTTATTTTAATCCATTTACAAATCACATCAATCATTTGTAAAGAGATGAAAATAAGTGGAGTAATTCCAAGGAAATGCTATAAGTACCATGAGTAGCTCTTTAACAAGAGGAAAATTGTGATTTAAAGGGGTATTCTGTTAGGTACAAGTTATTCCCTATACACAGGATAGGGGATAACTATCAGATTGGCAGGGTCCTGCTGCTGGGACCCCCACTGATCACGAGAACAGGGCCCCGTACCCCCGGCAGGCCCCTCAAAGGACTGGAGCGGCTGATCGCACATGTGCAGCGCCGCTCAATTCATTTCTATGGGAGTTCCGGAGATAGCCGAGCGCTCCACTATCTCTGGAACTCCAATAGAAATTAATGAAGCGGCCGAGCACACGTATGACCGGCCACTCTGGTCATTTTAGGGGAGCAGCAAGGGTCCTGCAGGGGGTACAGGGCTTCTGTTCTCGTGATCGTTGGGGTTCCCATCAGTAGGACCCACACGGATCTCATAGTTATCCCCCATCCAGTGGATAGGAGATACCTTGTACTGACCGAAATACCCCTTTAACCTGCCTTTTTGCTAATGGGTGAGCAAGCATTGAGGACTTAAGCCAGCTTGTGCGTTCACATTTGGACTGAGTATATATTATATCAGGGATCAGCAACCTCCGGCACTCCAGGCGTTCTGAAACTACAACTCCAAGAATGCTCTGTTCACTTCTCTGGGAATTAGAAGAACAGCTGAGCATGTTTGTATGCTGAGAGTTGTAGTTTTACAGCAGCTGGAGGGCCGAAGGTTGCTGATCTCTGCATTATATAACCAAGTACACATCATATGAAGCGATTGTTCATTTCTATACTTAGGGTTCTTTCACACAAGCGGATGCTGTGCAGGTAATCCGCTGCGTGAAAGAGTGCCAAGCCCCGTTCCGGACAGCAGAGACACGGAGCATTAACATGATTGATAATGCTCCGTGCCCCTCTGTGATCTTTTTACTACAAAATCAAAGTGACAACTTTATCTCACTATGATTTTGTAGTAAAAAGATCACAGAGAGGCACGGAGCATTATCAACCATGTTACTGCTCTGTGTCTCTGCTGTCCGGAATGGGGCTTGGTTCTCTTTCACGCAGCCGATTACCTGCACGGCATCCGCTCGTGTGCAAGACCCCATAGTGAAGAGATGCGCCAGGAAGATCCAGTTTTTTATTTTATTGAATACTATAGAACTGCATAATGTCGTTCCTTTTTTATCCCTCTTGGAAAAGCGTGAACAAATTGACAACTGGGTGTCACCATTCCCCGTGGAAGCTGATATATATATACTGTATATATATAATTGTAACTTTATATTCTTTATCTTCTATCTATAAGTTTAACTGCTGCGGATTCTTCGGTTATGAAGATTTTGTCAACTCTACTTTCTCTGTGAAAACTGGATTAAAGTACCCCAAAACTTGTTGCAAAAATCCCACACTGATGGATTGCGATGGCAAAACCACTTCTGACCAAGTTATTAATACACAGGCAAGTGAGGGGATAAGTGACTCTTAAAAAACAATGGGGGAAATGTACAAATTAAAATGTGCCAGAATTCATGCTGCGGAATAGATTTTCAAATCTGCTGCATATTCATTCGGTTGTGGAAATGCTGCGATTTTCACTGTGGATTTCACACCTTCATTGTATAGAACAGAAATCCACATTGAATCCGCGGCAGCCCAGTGTATTTGTGGCAAGATCACAGAAGAATTATTCCTCCATGTCTGGAGTTAAAGGGGTTCTCCGGGTTTTTTATTATTGCTGACCTATCCTCATTGATAGGTCATCAGTATCAGATCAGTGTGGGTCTGACACCCCGCAGACCACGTGCCGTCTCCCTTCTCTCTTCCTGCTCGCTGATGCTGTCCCATAGACATACAGCAGCCTGGACAACTCCTTTAACAGGATCCTATAAGGGCGTATTCACACAGTTATAGTCCAAAAATGACCAGCACCATGACTTCCCATCATTACCATTATGCTCCATTTTAAGCGCTCCAATAAAGTTAGATTTTACTGGAAGACCTGGTGCTGGAAAATGTTGGGCTGTTACTGCATTGGCACTCCTACCCCTACCATGACACACAACTCATATGAAGGTGAGCGAGGGCAGGAGATGGTCCCTCTGCTTCTCTTTAATCCAGGGGTGCACAACTTTTTCTAGTCGGGGGCCACAGTGTCAGAATGAACCAATTTTAAGGGCTGAAAATAAATTTAAAGGGGTATTACCAACTGACACATTGTATTTATGGCACATTGACCGTATAGTATATATATCATAAATGTTTAGCTACTAGTGATGCTCGAGCACCCGAGCATAATTAAAGTCAATGGGACTAAACCAGGCACCCCCCGCTCGGAAGAGGGGAGGGTGTCTGGTTTACATGGGTCCTCAAAAAAAAACAAAAAACGACACAGACACTGATGGGGGGGGGGTGATAAACTTACCTTTCCCAGCAGCTCCCGACCTGTCCCAGCAGGAAGAAGGCGCACAGTGGTAAGTTTCACCACAGCGCCACCTGCTGGAGGGAGGAGGAAGCTGCTGGGAAAGGTAAGATGACAGATCCGTCATGAACTCCATTAAAAGTCAATGGAGGACAGATCCGTTTACTATTGTGTCACACCGAACGGATCCGTCCCCATTGACTTGCATTTGGGGGGTCATGACGGATCCGTCTTGGTGCGGGGAGGGGACTCGAGCATGGCGCTCGAGTACACTCGGTGTTCGAGGACCTGAGCGTAGGCATGCTCGGCCGAACACCTAGTGGACCTGAGCGCCGGCATGCTCACTCATCACTATTAGTTACACTTCCAGGAATCCCATCTAATGGGAGAATACATGAAAGATACATGTGAGCAGCCACAAGACATAGACATATATGTCTGCTGCTAGACGGTTGGGGGCTGCACAGAATGGCATTGAGGACCACATGTGGCCCCCGGGCAGCGGGTTGTGCACCCCTTCTTTAATCACACGGCTGTCTTACGGCTCTGTGAAATATGGCACCCATAGGAATATGTGGAACCATACTGTACTTCTTTATGTCTCCAATTTCATATAGCATCCAACGTGCTATGTTCCATCCCCATCGGATGTCATATTACAGAAATAATCTCCCCTAGGAGAATTACTTCTAAAGGAAGATGCCTATATAATATAGCACCATACATTGGCGCACACACTATGGCTTCATAGCACAGCTCAGCTGTGTGTATCTAATAAAGGACTATGGTGGTGACACAAGAAGGCAGACTCTCGCTTTCCACATCTCCAGTGTCCAACACATGTCCCCCCTCACATAATCACAGTTTATTCTAATAATGACATCTTTTCTTATTCAGGGCTGTTTTCCTGCTATTCTTAAAGAAGTGAAAAAGAACAGCATGGCTCTGGGGATCACAGCAGCTGTTATAACAGGATGGGAGGTGAGGAAACGGAGCTAATTATGGTATACACTCATTACTGATTTATATTCTCTGTTTGCATATGAAAAGCATTTAAAGGGTTTTTCCAGGCGAATCATTTCATATAAAAATGAGGTCAGAACAAACAATTCTTTCCTTATCTCACTGATCCCTCAAGTAGGCAGTCCAGGCCATTTCCTGCGCATTGAGCCCGACACCAGGAAGTGGAGAAGAGTGGGACCTGGAGCCAGGGGAGGACTGAGAACTTAAAGGGAACCTGTCATCAACTTTATGCTGCCCTCACTGAGAGCAGTATAAAATAGTGACAGAAATGCTGATTTCAGCGGTGTGTCAGTCATGAGCTAAAAGTAAGTGGTTACCGAGAACCAGCATCATAATCATTGCAGCAAAGGCCTTGAAAAGAGTCAAATCTACCTGAGAATAGTCATGGTTATTCATAATCTCCTGCTCTCCCTGCCCATCTGCTGATGATTGGCAGTTCTCTCCTAGAGAGAAAGGGAGAAAACTAAGTAGAAGCCTGTCAGTCATCAGCAGGTGGCAGGGAGAGCAGGAGATTATGAATAACCAGGACTCTTCTCATGAAGATTTGACTCTTTTCCAGGCCCAGTCTACAATGATTGTGATGTTGGTTCTCGGCAACCACTTACTTTTAACTTATAAATGACAGACCGCTAAAATCAACTCACCTGTCTCTACTTTATTCTGCCGTTAGTAGGGGTAGCAAAAAGGTGATGACAGGTTCCCTTTAAAGTGCCCCTGGAAAAAATACTACAAGTGGCCCCGTTTTATAGTTGGGTCCAAATTCATGGAAGGCAGGGCCAACAGTACCATATTGTGGCACATTATACCACTCCAAATACCACAACCCATCACAAAATTCTGCCAGCAGTGCAAAATACATCCCCAGAAACTCCTTCTGGCCAGCCCCCTGGGCTTCGGCCCACCGGGAAGTTTCCCTATAAGGTCTATGGCCAATCCGCACCTGCCAATCCGCACAGCGAAAACAGATTCAGCGAGGTGAGTGATGATCCTTTATTATTATTATTATTATTATTATTATTTATTATTTTGACTCATTCCACCCCTTTTTTTTAATTATTCCCCCATAAAAACCCCTTTAGTACTCAGATTCAGGTGTTATCATGGTTTAACATGTAGGGAATGTGTCATGGGGGAACTTTTTGGAGTCAGTTTTGCTTTGACTTTGGCCTCTTTCACAAGGTCAGTATTTGGTCAGTTGTTTTTTTTTTTTTTTTGCATCAGTATTTATAAGCCAAAACTAGGAGTGGGTCCAAAACACAGAAGAGGCACAAATATTTCTGTCATACCTTTTCTCTGTAGGTTCCACTTCTGGTTTTGGCTTACAAATACTGAACAAATACTGATACAAAATACTGACCGTGTGAAAAAGGCCTTTGAGTTGGTGAAAGCTGTGCCAAATTTATCAAAAATCACTGATGTTTGGTAAATTTAGCTCACCTTTAGGCTACATTCACACGACCGTTGCAAATTGCAGATCCTCAAAACACGGATACCGGCCGTGTGCGTTCCACAATTTGCGGACCACACATGGCCATCGCTATATAGAGAATGGCTCTTCTTGTTTGTGGCTCTGGACAATAATAGGACATGCTCTATATTTTTTGCAGAGCCGCAGAACGGAACAACGGATACGGGCAGCACACGATATGCTGTCCGCATCTTTTGCGGCCCCATTGAAATGAATTGGTCCGCACCCGTTCTGCAAAATTGCGGAACAGATGCGGATCCATTTATACAGTAGTGTGAATGCACCCTTAAAGGGAATCGTCACTACGATCTTGAACTATAGTTCTACAGATAAGGAGTCCAGATCAATATTTTTTATCCTCCTACTGCCCCCCATTTCCCCGCTGTCAGCATTTAACCACTTCCTGACCAGGCCTAATTTTGCAAATCTGACATGTGTCACTTCATGTGGTAATAACTTTGGAACGCTTTTACTTATCCAAGCCATTCTGAGATTGTTTTCTCATGACACATTGTACTTTGTGTTAATGGTAAATTTGAGTCAATATATTTTACCTTTATTTATAAAAAATCCAAAATTTACAGAAAATTTTGAAAAAAATCACAATTTTTTAAATATGAATTTCTCTGCTTTTAAGTTGCATAGGGATATCTAATAAAATTGTTATTAATGAACATTCACCATATGTCCACTTTATGTTGGCATAATTTTGGAAATGTAATTTTATTTTTTGAGGACGTTACAAGGGTTTGAATTTTAGATGTAAATTTTAGGATTTTCATGAAAATTTCCAATAGTTAATTTTAAAGGACCTTTGCAATTCTAAAGTGACTTTGAGGGGCTTAAATAATAGAAACCTCCCATAAATGAACATATTTTAGAGACTACAGCCCCCAATGTAATCCAAACTGATTTTTACCAAGTTTGTTAACCCTTTAGATTTCCCACAAGAATTAAAACAGAAGGAAGGTGAAATTTAAAATATATATATTTTTTCGTAGATTTTCAATTTTTTTATTCATTTTTCCCATAAGATAGAAGGGTAAACCACAAATCAAACCTGAATATTTATTTTCCTGATTCTGAAGTTTGCAGGAACACCCCATATGTGGTTGTAAACTGCTCTGTGACCGGCAGTAATGAGAGGGAGATAGTACAAGCATTTGTGATGGCTTTGACAGCTTGTCAGAGTGATCAAAAGCCTGGAGACCAGGAAAAAAGGTCTCAGGTTAAAGCTCCATGTTCTTGGCTGTCAGGAGGCAGCTGAGTCATGGAGCTTCTATGTACAGGTGCTGCACACAGGGGGCAAAGCTCAAGGACGTTTTAAAACGTCCATTCAGAGATAGAGATCCACTACCAGGACGTTTATAGTCAATGGGCAGACTGGAAGTGGTTAAAGCTGCACTGAAATACTTTGTAAAGACTGCTGACAGCAGGAGAAAAGGGGCAGTATGAAAATAAAAAATGGCGTGGACTCCTTATGTGCACTACTATTCATGTGTTACTGCAGATAACAGTCTAGAATCACGTCGACAGATTACTTTTAAGCCGTCTAAAAATGCTACTCCACTTTTCCTATGGCACAGCCGATACTCGAGTGATTCCATTACTTTTTTGTGCATTGATAAATCTGGCATGGAAATTATTAGCATACCAAACCACAACCACTTTGACACCACTTTTCAAAGTGGCATAAACAAACAGCAAAAACTTTGGCCCAAAATGGCGCTTGCATCAACATTTGTTACTTTTTTAATGAATATGCCAAAATTCCACATCTGACCAAATGTTCCCCGGAAAACCTTTTCTTCAGCCAATACCAAGTGTTCTTAGTCTCATATGAAATGACATAATATGGGTGCTAATGGAGCTGGCCACTATTTCAGTGCCCATAGGCATTGTTGCCCAGGTTAAAATGGTTGTGCAGAGGCTTTATATTGATGACCTACAGTGCCTTGAAAAAGTATTCATACCCTTGAACCTTTACACTTTTTTCACCCATTAACTTAAATGTATTTTATTAGGATTTTATGTGATAGACCAACACAAAGAAGTAAGTATGTCTGAAGTGAAAAGAAAATTATACACGGTTTTCAAAATTTTTAATAAATGAAATTTTGGAAAGGGTGGCGTGCATATGTTATCAGACCTCTGAGTCACTAGGACCACGTTTTGCTGCAATTACAGCTGCAGTCCTTTGGGGTCTGTTTCTACCAGGTTTGGTCATCTAGAGAGAGAGTGAAATTTTTGCCCATTCTTCTTTGTAAAATACCTCAAGCTCAGTCAGATTGGATGGAGAACATCTGTGAACAGCAATTCTCAAGTCTTGTCACAGATTGTCAATGGGATTTAGGTCTGGACTGTGCAAAAAGTTGCAACTTTGGTCTCATCTGACCACAGCACCCTCTTTCACATGTTTACTGCGTCTCCTACAAGGGCTGTGGTAAACTGCAAATAAGACTTCTTATGCCTTGCTGCCAAAAATGGCTTTCTTCTTGCCACTCTTCCGTAAAGGCCAGATTTGTGGGGTACACAACTACTAATTTTTCTATGGACAGATTCTCCCACTTGAGCTGTGGATCTCTGCAGATCCTCCAGAGTGATCATCGGTCTCTTGGCTGCTTTTCTAATTAGTGTTCTTCTTGCCTGGGCTGTCAGTTTAGGTGGACAGCCATGTCTTGGTAGGTTTGCAGTTGTGCCATACTCCTTCCATATTCAGATGATGGATAGAACAGTGCTCCATGAGATGTTCAGAGCTTGGGATAATTTTTTAGAACCTAACCCTGCTTTACACTTCTCTACAGCTTTATCCCTGACCTGTCTGGTGTGTTCCTTGGTTTTCATGATGCTGTTTGATCACTAATGTTCTCTAACAAACCTCTGAGGTCTTCACAGAACAGCTGTAGTTATACTCAGAATACATTATACACAGGTGGACTCTATTTACTGATTAGGTGACTTCTGAAGACAATTGGTCACAGTTAGAGATGAGTGAGCATGCTCGGCCGAGCGTACTCGGGAGCAATTTTTGAGTAGTAGCGTACGCATCTTCTAATCTGTACGCTAATGCGTACGCATCTTGTAATTTGTACGCATTAGCGTACAAATTTATAAGATGCGTACGCATTAGTGTATAGATTACAAGATGCGTATGCATTAGCGTACAGATGATAAAATGTGTACGCTACTACTCGAAAATTGCTACTGAGTACGCTCGGCCGAGCATGCTCGCTCATCTCTAGTCACAGTGGATTTTATTTAGGGGTGAATACAAATGCACGCCACTCTTTCCAGATTTTTTTATTAAAAATTTTCAAATTCATGTATCATTTTCTTTTCACTTCACACTATACTTTGTGTTGGTATATCATATAAAACCCCAATAAAATGCAATCAAGTTTGTGAGTGCAGTGTGAAAAAATGTGGAAAAGCTCAAGGGGTACAAATACATTTTCAAGACACTGTATCCTCAGGATAGGTCATCAAAATCTGATCGGTGGGGGTCTTGTGCTGCTTCCTCATTACACTAAGCATCGTCTTCCCTTGCAGTGGTGGCACAGTGTAATTTCCAAGTACTTGTTCCATATAAGTGAATAGAGCGAGTACAATGGTCCTTCAAGATACAATATTAATTGGTTCCAGGACGACCATTGTATGTTGAAACCATTGTAAGTTGAGTAATTGGTTCCAAAATCCTAAAATGTCATCCAAGATAAGAGAAAATTGACGATTTAAGAAAAATAAGCAGATAACTAAGACAGATAAGACAAGTCCTTACATATAACAGTCAGGAATAGCTGATAACTAGTAACTAATACAGATATTTACGAGAGAAGTGACCTTGATTGGTTGAGTCTGAGACATTGTATGTTGAGTCTGGTTTCAACTTATGATGGGTCAGAAAAGACCATTATATGGTGAAAATATTGTATCCTGAGGCCATTGTATCTTGAGGGATCACTGTACTTGTAATTACACTCACTTCCAAGGCGACGAGCAATGTAATACACAGGAAGCAGCGCTGGCATGGAGCACTGCCTCCTCTGCAAACAGCTGAAAAATGCGTGTGCCAGGTGTCGGAAGATCCTGAGGATAGGTCATCAGAATAAAACGACTGCACTGTCGGGTCTTTAAACATGACGCCCGCTCCTGAGGACAGCAGGCGTCATGGTCGCGGGTGAAATGTCTGTGACTAGCAGTAATGCCGATCGCGGACATTTAACCCCTCGGATGCCGCTGTCAATCCTGACCACGGCACGTGAAGGTGGCAAACACCAGTTGCTCTGGCTCCCCCGTGTGGCGATCGGGGGAACTGGAGTATGTATGCAGCAGCCCCTGTCATAGTGAATGACAGGAGGCTGCTGCATAGACTTTCCTATGGAGCGCCTTCTGTGTAATAGGGCTCCATAGGAAAGCATTGAAATCCTCATAGACTCCAATGCTAATGCATCAGATGATTGCTTCTTATAGTTCCCTATGGGAATCGGGGGTGATTTGGACGTTTATGTTTTTTTAAATTTTTTTTCTCGAAAAAAAAAATAAAAGTAATAAAAAAATTTAAAAAATACACATCATGGGTATCGCCATGTGCAAAAACGCCCATATTATAAAAATATAAAAATTTATTTCCCATACGGAAAACAGCGAAACGGAGAAAAGCGTCAAAATGGCCGATTCGCCATATTTTGTCGCTTTTTTTTCCTAAAAAAATTAAATAAAAAGCGATCAAAAAGTCATACACACCCCAGAATGGTATCAATAAAAAGTTCAGATCGCCCCGCAAAAAATGAGCCCCATACAGCTCCGTACACATAAATACCAAAAAGTTATAGGGGTCAAGATCTGACAAAAAATAAAACATGTCCAACTTTATAATTATTTTATCACTATCAAAACGCAAGAAAAACTATTCGTACTGACCAGTAAAATGAAAGTAACTGGTCAGTTTTAATGAACATCGAACGCCGTAAATAAAAAACCCGTAAAACTGTGGCGGAATTGCGGGTTTTTTTTTTGCAATTTCACCTAATTTGGCATTTTGTTTCCCGCTTGTCACTATACCGTATGCAATATTAAATGGTGGCGTTGGAAAGTACAACTTGTCCCGCAAAAAACAAGCCCTCATACAGCTATGTGAACAGAAAAATAAAAAAGTTATGGCTGTGTGAAGGCAGGGAGCGCAAAGCAAGAATGGAACAAAAAAAGGGTTTAAAAGGTTTCTGTCACCAGAAATACCCAAATTAAACTGGCTGACATTAGCGATGTGCTAAATCACAGAAAAACCACTAAAACGTAACTTTTAATATATGAAGGGTGTGAAAGATACCGAGTAAGCCCGAATAGATGTAGGGTTACGCTTAAGATGTGGATCTTCAGGGGATATATATTCCGGGACAGGTATCGCCGGATGTTCACTAGTATGAACAAACAAGAATGATTAAAGCAATCTAAGAGGGTTGCTAGGTTCTAATAACACGTGATATTACATTATTTAGTTGTCACCAATTGTAGGCCTCCCCAAAAGCAAAGACAGGCATAGAGATGTAGATAATCATATATCGATACTTCCCGTACCTTGCTGGATACTCCCATAAGGCACAGACTATTGCCATTATAGATACCAGAAAAACAGCTATATATACCTTCCTGTTGAGGTGTATAAAGGTAGTGAAAGAACGCGGCATTGCCGGTAATAGCTATAGTAATAGCCATAGTTATACAACCATTACTGGTGGTAGCTGTATAGTCCTAGGTATCTGCAGCCTCTCAAGAACTGATAAATACAGTCAGGGTTACTGTCTATAGACGCCGCATGATAATGGCATATTTTTGGTGAAACAAACATATAGGATACTGGCGTGTCCGCCAGGGAAGGGGGAGCAAACAGATATCCAGTGCCACAGTTAGTGCAGACGATAGGGACTGCCCCCCATGTTGTCCGTTAGGGGAATGATGGACAGAGGATGCCGGCGACCTAACTAACCTACTCTTAGTTTTCTCCGTGCCCCCATTACTGGATAAGGCCGGTTTCACACGAACGTTGTGTTTTGCGGTCCGCAAATTGCGGATCCGCAAAAAAAAAACAGATGACGTCCGTATGGCATCCGTTTTTTTTTGTGGATCCATTGTAACAATGCCTATCCTTGTCCGTTTTGCGGACAAGAATAGAACAGGTTCTATCTTTTTTGCGGGGCTATGGAACGGGCATACGGGTGCGGACAGCACACTGTATGCTCTCAGTATTTTTTGCGGACCCATAGAAATGAATGGGTCCGCATTTTTCACATGATTGGAGCCCACAAAAAATACTGTCGTGTGAAAGGGGCCTAAGGCTTCATTCACACGACCGTATTTTGTTTCTGCGTCCGTTCCGTTTTATTTGCGGACTGCATGCGGAACCATTCATTTCAATGGGTCCGCAAAAAAAACGGAAGGTACTCCGTGTGCATTCCGTTTCCGTATGTCCTTATTCCCGTTTTGCAAAAAAGATAGAACATGTCCTATTCTTGTCCGTTTTGCTGACAAGGATAGGCATTGTTACAATGGATCCGCAAAAAAAACGGAAACATGGATGCCATACGGAATGTCATCCGTTTTTTTTGCGGATCCGCAATTTGCGGACCGCAAAATACATACGGTCGTGTGAATGAAGCCTTACAATGTATCCGCCAAAAAAACGGAAACACGGATGCCATACGGAACGTCATCTGTTTTTATTTGCGGACCGCAAAACACATACGGTCGTGTGAATGAAGCCTTAATGTAACTTTTATAATATGCTAATTAGCCACTGGGGGGGGGCCTTACCCCTGCTCCTAGAGGCTCCGATTTCCCACCTCATTCATCCACCCTTTGAAGCTTGATTGACAGGGTCAGGCAGCGTTCTCCTCCTCCTGTCGGCCCTGTGTGCTGGTGAAATCTCGCACCATGCCGTGTTCAGCGCAGGCGCGGTAAGGAAGCGTCCTTCACTATGCCTGCGCTGCATCCGCTGCAGAAATCAGAGGTTCAGCCATGGATTCTGCAGCAGATTTTTCCGCCATGTGAACATACCCTTAGTGAAGGTGGCCTGCCTCTCTCTTCCAGATCACATTGGGCACATTTATTAAGGCTATGGCTACACGACGACATTGTATCGCCCCAATGTCGCACGACAATTTTTATACTGGAAGCCTATCGTGTCGCACCCATCCAGGATGGGGTTTTTCTGCGACTGTCGTGTCGCAGCATGTCGCAGTGCGACACCATAGACTTCCATTATAAAAATTGTCGTGCGACATTAAGGCTAGGGCTACACGACGACAGTTGTCTCGCGACATTGTGTTGTACCAATGTCGCGTGACAATTGTTATAATGGAAGTCTATGGTGTCGCACTGCGACATGCTGCGAAAAGTCCATCCAGGATGGGTTTATTATAAAAATTGTCGCGCGACATTAATGTTGTTGTGTAGTTGTGCACTGTGTGTCACGTGACGCCGTGTAGCCCTGGCCTCAATAAAGCCCTATAGCTGGCGGAGGATCTGCTGAAGTTATAAAGAGGTGCCGGCCTCTCCATAACTTTGGTGCATCCAGCGCCGGTCTAAATGTAACACAACTTCTGAGCTGTCTTATATTTAGACCATTTTCTACGTCGTAGGAAATGATGAATGAGACGGGCCTGCCCACGCCGCGCCCACAATTTTAGACCTGCCATGAGCAAGGGAGATGTGCACCTGAAATATGCCTAATATAGGTGTATTTCAGTATAATAAATGACCCCCATTGTGTATCTGTTTAGATTTTATATCGTTTCTGATATTTTCAGTTAATGAATTGATATATTTTTCTTTATGTTCACAGCTGTCTTCCATCATTGTCGCACTGGTGTTATTTGTCAGGCTGGGCTGACCGCTGCTGTCCACGGAGAGCCTTCCCTATTCACGTTACCATTCACTGGACAGTGAGTAGTCGACAGTACGGACTTACAGCGCAATCTTCTCATCCGCAGGGTCCTTTTTCTTAACCGTTCAGACTTGAGTGTTCCTTTGTTACTTTTATTATTACCTTTTGCAAAATATTGTATTTGCATTGTTAGGATGGAAAATGGTTCTTGTATTGTGTCTCCGGAGAATGGAAATTTGTAGGAGAAAAACAATTAAATGCATAGAAAACCATTGTAACGCTGCCTCCCTAGGGCGCAGCCCATGATTTCCAATTCTTCTCTCCACAGACCCTTAACCATACAATATAATATGGCGCTGAATGTAATATTCGCTCACACTGAGCTATTCTACCCTGTTCATTTCTGCTAATGAGTCTCCCTCCAATCTCATCTTACATTGTACACAGCACAATAGCCGGCTGTGGTAAGAGTAATTAGAAACTGAACATCAGCAGCAATGGGCACCTGATTGCTGCCTTTCTACGAAAGGAACAATGGCGATAACAGGCAATTTTTTTTCAATACTGAAGAAAATTGTAGGATCCAATGGAGTTTTAGATATGAAGCAATCTAGAACATGATTGGTTGCTATGAGCATTACCATTGCTTTGTTTCTCACAAAATAATCTCCTATGTATCCCTACATATGATGAAGGCACTATTATACATGGTCATTGCAGCTGCTTGTAGTTCCAGTATTCGTACACTAGAGGGTGCTAGTAGTCTTACAAAGATACAGCCGGTTCTAGTAATACTAAATCAACTACCTTACATTAAAGATACAGATCTTTGTAAAAGACATAAATCTGGTGACTCAGAAGATGGCCAGGTAATGAAGTGCTCAGTATAGCACAGCAAAATTACACGATTTTCCCCAGATCAGTTTTCCTCATTTAGCAGCCTTCGGCTGATTAGGAGTACAAAGGGGCACATTTATTAAGACCGGCGTTTTAGACGCCAGTCTTAATAAAGCCCTATAGCTGAAGTTATGAAGAGGCGCCTGGTTTGTCGGATCCTCTGCCAGTTTTAAATGTAAGACAACTTCCTTGCTGTCTTACATTTAGACCTTTTTCTATGCCAAAAACAGGCATAGAAAATGGTAAATGAGACGGGCCTGCCGGCTCTTCCCCACCCACACCCACAATTTTGGACCTGACGTGAGCAGGGAGAAGTCGCAGATAGCGGTGCAACTAACTTTTGCGCTGCGATCTGGGCCTGAAATACACCTAATATAGGCATATTTCAGATTGAAGTGACCCCCAAAGTGTTTCAGTGGCACCACAGACAGAACTAAAGACACTGACAGAGAAGACCTCCTTAAAGGGGTTATCCCATGACTAATGTAAAAAATGAAAATCAGACATAATATAGCACATGGCAACCTCTTTCTAACAAAGCAAGAACCAGCCCTGTACCTCACATGGATCCAGACATCTCCCCAGTCATTGCTCTGCTAGATTTATATCAAGCTGACAGCTCAAGGGGGGTGTCTTTTCTGCTGCAGCTAAGGGGGCGTGTCTCAGCTCTCCCTATCACAGCTCAGGAGGCGTGTCCATGCTCTCCCTATCACAGCTCAGGAGGCGTGTCCATGCTCTCCCTATCACAGCTCAGGAGGCGTGTCCATGCTCTCCCTATCACAGCTCAGGAGGTGTGTCCGTGCTCTCCCTATCACAGCTCAGGGAGCGTTTCTCAGCTCTCTCTATCAGTTCAGGAGGCGTGTCTCAGCTCTCCCTATCACAGCTCAGGAGGCGTGTCTCAGCTCTCCCTATCAGTTCAGGAGGAGTGTCTCAGCTCTCCCTATCACAGCTCAGGAGGCGTGTCCATGCTCTCCCTATCACAGCTCAGGAGGTGTGTCCATGCTCTCCCTATCACAGCTCAGGAGGCGTGTCTCAGCTCTCCCTATCACAGCTCAGGAGGCGTGTCTCAGCTCTCCCTATCAGTTCAGGAGGCGTGTCTCAGCTCTCCCTATCACAGCTCAGGAGGCGTGTCTCAGCTCTCCCTATCACAGCTCAGGAGGCGTGTCTCAGCTCTCCCTATCAGTTCAGGAGGCGTGTCTCAGCTCTCCCTATCAGTTCAGGAGGCGTGTCTCATCTCTCCCTATCACAGCTCAGGAGGCTGTTGAAGGATGAAACTGATCATGTGCGGCCTTCTCAGTGAGCCGGAAAAAAACAGCAGGTGGCGCTATACAGATACATTGTATTGAATAGCTTAGTGGCTATACTAAATTATTAATTACATGTAATTACAAAAGTATTCAGATCCAGGGGCTGGTTTGAAAACTGTAGAATATTTTTCATGGGATAACCCCTTTAAGTGGAGGACTCCTCTTTTTCTCAAGGACTGTGGAAACAGTGAGCTGCACCCCTAAATTGTCCTAATTGCTTATAGTCATTATATAGGTGATATTTTTAAAGTGCCACCATCCCATGACATCCATGGCATTCAGTAGGGTTATACTGTACCATCCATATGTCTCTAATATCATACAGAAACTCGCAGAGTTTTCTTCCCCTTTTATAAAGTAACAGAAAAGAGCTGTGGCATGCTGCATCATATGCTGTATTACTGAGGTAGTGACCCTCTGACAAACACCATATGATGGCACAAGGAGGGCACACAATACTATTTAACTATTTTTCTTTCTTTTCTTTTTTTTACTTCTTCCTTTACTTATTAATTCTTCCACAAACCTCAGTATACATTGTTGTGTAATATGCAGCAACAACATTGTAGATGGTGGGTTCTCAATATGCACCACGTGTGATGATTTCAGCGCAATGGCAACCAGACTCATCACTCAGCATTTACCTCTTTAGTCCTGGATCATTAGGAATGATTAGATGGGTATTCCCATCCTATAAAGTAATGGCACATTGCCAGTATATACTGTATAATCAGAATATGAAGGAGCCACAATTGGTTAGCACTGCATCCCCTTATACAGTGCCTTATGAAAGTATTCGGCCCCTAGAACTTTTCAACCTTTTGCCACATTTCAGGCTTCAAACAAAAAGATATAACATTTTACATTTTTTGTGAAGAATCAACAACAAGTGGGTCACAATTGTGAAGTGGAACGAAATTTATTGGATCATTTAAATTTTTTTTGTAATAATAAAATTGAAAAGTGGGGCGTGCACAATTATTCAGCCCATTTACTTTCAGTCCAGAAGTTGATTGAGGATCTCTGAATGATCCAATGTTGTCCTAAATGACTGATGAAGATAAATAGAATCCACCTGTGTGTAATCAAGTCTCTGTATAAATGCACCTGCTCTGTGATAGTCTCAGGGTTCTGCATCATGAAGACCAAGGAACACACCAGGCAGGTCCCTGATACTGTTGTGGAGAAGTTTAAAGCCGGATTTGGATACCAAAAGATTTCCCAAGCTTTAAACATCCCAAGGAGCCCTGTGCAAGCGTCATATTGAAATGGAAGGAGTATCAGACCACTGCAAATCTACCAAGACCCGGCCATCCCTCTAAACTTTCATCTCAAACAAGGAGAAGACTGATCAGAGATGCAGCCAAGAGGCCCATGATCACTCTGGATGAACTGCAGAGATCTACAGCTGAGGTGGGAGAGTCTGTCCATAGGACAACAATCAGTCCAACACTTCACAGATCTGCCCTTTATGGAAGAGTGGCAAGAAGAAAGCCATTTCTCAAAGATATCCATAAAATGTCTTGTTTACAGTTTGCCACAAGCCCCTGGGAGACACCAAACATGTGGAAGAAGGTGCTCTGGTCAGATGAAACCAAAATCCAACTTTTTGGAAACAATGTAAAATGATATGTTTGGTGTAAAAGTAAAAGCAACACAGCTCATCACCCTGAACACACCATCCCCACTGTCAGACATGGTGGAGGCAGCATCATGGTTTGGGCCTGCTTTTCATCAGCAGGGACAGGGGAGATGGTTAAAATTAATGGGAAGATGGATGGAGCCAAATACAGGACCATTCTGGATGAAAACCTGTTGGAGTCTGCAAAAGACCTGAGACTAGGACGGAGATTTATCTTCCAACAAGACAATGATCCCAAACATAAAGCAAAATCTACAATGGAATGGTTCAAAAATAAAGGTATCCAGGTCTTAGAATGGCCGAGTCACAGTCCAGACCTGAATCCAATGGAGAAGATGTGGAAAGAGATGAAAACTGCTGTTCACAAACGTCTCCATCCAACCTCAAAGAGCTCCAGCTGTTCTGCAAGGAAGAATGGGCAAGAATTTCAGTCTCTAGATGTGCAAAACTGATAGAGACATCCCCCAAGAGACCGCAGCTGTAATCGCAGCAAAAGGTGGAGCAACAAAGTATTAATGCAAGGGGGACAAATAATTTTGCACGCCTCACTTTTCAGTTTTATTATTACAAAAAAAGTTTAAATGATCCAATAAATTTCATTCCACTTCACAATTGTGACCCACTTGTTGTTGATTCTTCACCAAAAATGTAAAATGTTATATCTTTTTGTTTGAAGCCTGAAATGTGGCAAAAGGTTGAAAAGTTCCAGGGGGCCGAATACTTTTGCAAGGCTATGCAGGGAACTTCAGCCAATCCTGTTCAATTTAAAGGGGTTGTCCAACAATTTGATATTGATGGCTTATGCTGAGGATAGGTCATCAATATCGGATCGGCGTGGGTCTGACTCCCCGTACCCCCACCACTGCACTCACTGGAGCTCCTTCTCAGATAACCAGCTTTTACCATACATTGTATGGAGGCTGTCCTTGCTACTGCAGCTGTTCAGTCCCATCACTTGACTAGGAAGAAACCTAAGCTCTCACAGACGACACGTACATTGTATAGAGACCATGCTTGATATTGAAGCTCAGTCCCAGCCACAGGCCGAGGAAGAGGCCAAGGCGTGGCCACTTCCAAAAGCTGATTTGCATCAGTGTCAGGAGGCAGACCCCCATGGATTAGATATTGATGACGTACCCTAAGCCCCTTTAATTAATATAAAACATGTACTCTGCTATTAGTCAGTAAGACACCCTGGATAACGTCACTGACAGGGAATGTCCAAGGCAAACAGTAAATCAGAGATTTCCATATGTGGTCATCTAAAGCTGTCAGGAGAAGTATAGATATTTCTGGGAAGCAGAAGAAGGCGGCAGGCGCTCTAATCTCTCTATTCCTTTCACACAAATCCAACCAAAAGATTGTAAAATAAAAGCACTCCATGGTCCAGGAATTGTCCACTTCTGATGTCCAATTTTTTTTAGAGAGTTCTCTGAAAACCTAGAGGATTTAGAGGGTTCTCCTAGAACCTAGAGCAGGAATTCCCAACCTGCGGCCCTCCAGCTGTTACAAAACTACAATTCCCAGTATGCCTGGACAGCCTACAGCTATTACAGCATGCTGGGAGTTGTAGTTTTGCAACAGCTGGAGGGACGCAGGTTGAGCATCCCTGAGCTAGAGCATTCAGAACGTCAGTAATTGTTCAGTTACTCTGCAGCGCCACCGCAGGGGGAAAGATGCATTACATAGAGCCCCATCAGGGCTCATGTAATGCACAGATATGCCCAGCCCTCCAGACAGAGAGACACGTTCTTTTCAGTTGCTTTCCACTATAGTTATATGAGGAAAGTCCTACTGCAGGGACGTAGCTAAAGGCTCATGGGCCTTGATGCAAGAGTTCAGCTTGGGCCCCCCTTCCCTCAGTGCTTTGTGACCAGGGGCAGGGGAACACATGGCCTTCGTGTTGCCTGAGGCAAAAATTGAAATAGCAATCCCCCCCCCATGCCAAATTCTTGACCTAACCCCTTCCCTCCAGCCAGAGATGTAACTGGACCAGCATGCACTTTCTATAATACCAGTGTCTTCTTATGTGGTACAAGGGTCTTTGGGCCCCCTCAGCTCCTGGGCCTGGTAGTGACTGCTACCTCTGCACCCCCTATAGCTACGCCCCTGCCCTAATGGGCTATTTTAAAATGGCCAACTGTTTTAAAATTTTGCTTAGTTGCTGCACTCACTAGTGGTAGAGCAGCAAGTAAACAGTGAACACTACTCACAATATCTATGGTATCACACATACCGAATTACACAATTGAATATGTCACCATTACATGTGTAAGATTTGGGGTGGTACCATCTCTCCTTGGGGAGAGTGCCCTAATCAGCGCAAGGAGACTTATAGGCCATACATACTCCTCTGGAATTCTGGGAAGAAGGTATGCAGATGAGCTCTTAACAAGCTCCGCCTCTGATGCCACCAGATGTAAGGCAGTGATTCTATAAATCAGTGTTCAACCCTTTAAACAGGCCTTGAGACATGACTTGGATAATAAATAAGCCAGCATCTCATCTGCAGACAGCTGTTTCGGGGTGATTACCC